>OY282608.1:66002572-66231572 GCA_958298945.1 Atherix ibis | reverse complement strand
ACCGACAAATCAAAAAACCAACAAACCAATAAGCCAACAAACCAACAAACAAATAAACCAACAAACCAAAAAACAAACAAACCAACAAACCAACAAGCCAACAAACCAACAAACCAACAAGCCAACAAGCCAACAAACCAACAAACCAACAAACCAACAAACCAACACCCCAACAATCCAACAAGCCAACAAACCAACAAACCAGCAATCCAACAAACTAACAAACAAATAAACCAATAAACCAACAATTCAACAAACCGACAAACCAACAAACCAACAAGCCAACAAACCAACAAACAAATAAACCAACAAACCAACAAACCAACAAACCGACAAACCAACAAACCAAAAAACCAACAAACCAACAAACCAACAAGCCAACAAGGCAACAAACCAACAAACCAACAAACCAACAAGCCAACAAGCCAACAAACCAACAAACCGACAAGCCAACAAACCAACAAACCAACAAAGCAACAAGCCAACAAACCAACAAACAAATAAACCAACAAACCAAAAAACAAACAAACCAACAAACCAACAAGCCAACAAACCAACAAACCAACAAGCCAACAAGCCAACAAACCAACAAACCAACAAACCAACAAACCAACAAACCAACAAACCAACAAGCCAACAAACTAACAAACAAATAAACCAACAAACCAACAAACCAACAAACCAACAAACCAACAAGCCAACAATCCAACAAACTAACAAACAAATAAACCAACAAACCAACAAACCAACAAACCGACAAACCAACAAACCAACAAGCCAACAAACCAACAAACAAATAAACCAACAAACCAACAAACCAACAAGCCAACAAACCAACAAGCCAACAAGCCAACAAACCAACAAACCAACAAACCAACAAGCCAACAAACCAACAACCCAACAAACCAACAAACCAACAAGCCAACAAGCCAACAAACCAACAAACAAATAAACCAACAAACCAAAAAACAAACAAACCAACAAACCAACAAGCCAACAAACCAACAAACCAACAAACCAACAAGCCAACAAGCCAACAAACCAACAAACCAACAAGCCAACAAACCAACAAACAAATAAACCAACAAACCAACAAACCAACAAACCGACAAACCAACAAACCAAAAAACCAACAAACCAACAAACCAACAAACCAACAAACCAACAAACGAACAAGCCAAGAAACCAACAAACAAATAAACCAACAAACCAAAAAACAAACAAACCAACAAACCGACAAGCCAACAAACCAACAAACCAACAAGCCAACAAGCCAACAAACCAACAAACAAATAAACCAACAAACCAAAAAACAAACAAACCAACAAACCAACAAACCAACAAGCCAACAAGCCAACAAACCAACAAACCAACAAACCAACAAACCAAAAACCAACAAGCCAACAAACCAACAAAACCAACAAACCAACAAGCCAACAAACCAACAAACCAACAAACCAACAAACCAACAAACCAACAAGCCAACAAGCCAACAAACCAACAAACCAACAATCCAACAAACTAACAAACAAATAAACCAACAAACAAATAAACCAACAAACCAAAAAACAAACAAACCAACAAACCAACAAGCCAACAAACCAACAAACCAACAAGCCAACAAGCCAACAAACCAACAAACCAACAAACCAACAAACCAACAAGCCAACAAGCCAACAAGCCAACAAACCAACAAACCAAAAAACCAACAAACAAAACCAACAAACCAACAAAGCAACAAACCAACAAACCAACAAACCAACAAACTAACAAACCAACAAGCCAACGAACCAACAAATAAATAAACCAACAAACCAACAAACCAACAAACCAACAAAACGATAAACCAACAAACCAAAAAACCAACAAACCAACAAACCAACAAGCCAACAAGCCAACAAACCAACAAACCAACAAGCCAACAAGCCAACAAACCAACAAACCAACAAGCCAACAAACCAACAAACCAACAAACCAACAAACCAACAAACCAACAAGCCAACAAACCAACAAACAAATAAACCAACAAACCAAAAAACAAACAAACCAACAAGCCAACAAACCAACAAGCCAACAAGCCAACAAACCAACAAACCAACAAACTAACAAACCAACAAACCAACAAGCCAACAAACCAACAAACCAACAAACCAACAAGCCAACAAACCAACAAACCAAAAAACCAACAAACCAACAAACCAACAATCCAACAAGCCAACAAACCAACAAACCAACAAGCCAACAAACCAACAAACCAACAAACCAACAAACCAACAAACCAACAAGCCAACAAACCAACAAACCAACAAACCAACAAACCAACAAACGAACAAGCCAAGAAACCAACAAACAAATAAACCAACAAACCAAAAAACAAACAAACCAACAAACCGACAAGCCAACAAACCAACAAACCAACAAGCCAACAAGCCAACAAACCAACAAACAAATAAACCAACAAACCAAAAAACAAACAAACCAACAAACCAACAAACCAACAAGCCAACAAGCCAACAAACCAACAAACCAACAAACCAACAAACCAAAAACCAACAAGCCAACAAACCAACAAAACCAACAAACCAACAAGCCAACAAACCAACAAACCAACAAACCAACAAACCAACAAACCAACAAGCCAACAAGCCAACAAACCAACAAACCAACAATCCAACAAACTAACAAACAAATAAACCAACAAACAAATAAACCAACAAACCAAAAAACAAACAAACCAACAAACCAACAAGCCAACAAACCAACAAACCAACAAGCCAACAAGCCAACAAACCAACAAACCAACAAACCAACAAACCAACAAGCCAACAAGCCAACAAGCCAACAAACCAACAAACCAAAAAACCAACAAACAAAACCAACAAACCAACAAAGCAACAAACCAACAAACCAACAAACCAACAAACTAACAAACCAACAAGCCAACGAACCAACAAATAAATAAACCAACAAACCAACAAACCAACAAACCAACAAAACGATAAACCAACAAACCAAAAAACCAACAAACCAACAAACCAACAAGCCAACAAGCCAACAAACCAACAAACCAACAAGCCAACAAGCCAACAAACCAACAAACCAACAAGCCAACAAACCAACAAACCAACAAACCAACAAACCAACAAACCAACAAGCCAACAAACCAACAAACAAATAAACCAACAAACCAAAAAACAAACAAACTAACAAGCCAACAAACCAACAAGCCAACAAGCCAACAAACCAACAAACCAACAAACTAACAAACCAACAAACCAACAAGCCAACAAACCAACAAACCAACAAACCAACAAGCCAACAAACCAACAAACCAAAAAACCAACAAACCAACAAACCAACAATCCAACAAGCCAACAAACCAACAAACCAACAAGCCAACAAACCAACAAACCAACAAACCAACAAACCAACAAACCAACAAGCCAACAAACCAACAAACCAACAAACCAACAAACCAACAAACCAACAAGCCAACAAACCAACAAACCAACAAACAAATAAACCAACAAACCAAAAAACCAACAAACCAACAAACCAACAAACCAACAAACCAACAAACCAACAAACCAACAAACCAAAAAAAAAAAAAACAAAACCAACAAGCCAACAAACCAACAAACCAACAAACCAACAAACCAACAAACCAACAAGCCAACAAACCAACAAACAAATAAACCAACAAACCAACAAGCGAACAAACCAACAAACAAATAAACCAACAAACCAAAAAACCAACAAACCAACAAAACAACAAGCCAACAAACCAACAAACAAACAAACCAACAAACCAAAAAACAAACAAACCAACAAACCAAAAAGCCAACAAACCAACAAACCAACAAGCCAACAAGCCGACAAACCAACAAACCAACAAACCAACAAACTAACAAACCAACAAGCCAACAAACCAACAAACCAACAAACCAACAAGCCAACAAACCAACAAACCAACAAACTAACAAACCAACAAGCCAACAAGCCAACAAATAAACAAACCAACAATCCAACAAACTAACAAACAAATAAACCAACAAACCAACAAACCAACAAACCGACAAATCAAAAAACCAACAAACCAGAAGCCAACAAGCCAACAAACCAACAAACCAACAAGCCAACAAGCCAACAAACCAACAAACCAACAAACCAACACCCCAACAATCCAACAAGCCAACAAACCAACAAACCAACAATCCAACAAACTAACAAACAAATAAACCAATAAACCAACAATTCAACAAACCGACAAACCAACAAACCAACAAGCCAACAAACCAACAAACAAATAAACCAACAAACCAACAAACCAACAAACCGACAAACCAACAAACCAAAAAACCAACAAACCAACAAACCAACAAGCTAACAAGGCAACAAACCAACAAACCAACAAACCAACAAGCCAACAAGCCAACAAACCAACAAACCGACAAGCCAACAAACCAACAAACCAACAAACCAACAAGCCAACAAACCAACAAACAAATAAACCAACAAACCAAAAAACAAACAAACCAACAGACCAACAAGCCAACAAACCAACAAACCAACAAGCCAACAAGCCAACAAGCCAACAAACCAACAAACCAACAAACCAACAAACCAACAAGCCAACAAACTAACAAACAAATAAACTAACAAACCAACAAACCAACAAACCAACAAACCAACAAACCAACAAACCAACAATCCAACAAACTAACAAACAAATAAACCAACAAACTAACAAACAAATAAACCAACAAACCAACAAACCAACAAACCAACAAACCAACAAACCAACAATCCAACAAACTAACAAACAAATAAACCAACAAACCAACAAATCAACAAACCAACAAACTAACAAACCAACAAGCCAACAAACCAACAAACCAAAAAACCAACAAGCCAACAAACCAACAAACCAACAAACTAACAAACCAACAAGCCAACAAGCCAACAAACCAACAAACCAACAAACCAACAAACTAACAAACAAATAAACCAACAAACCAACAAACCAACAAACCGACAAATCAAAAAACCAACAAACCAACAAGCCAACAAACCAACAAACAAATAAACCAACAAACCAAAAAACAAACAAACCAACAAACCAACAAGTAAACAAACCAACAAACCAACAAGCCAACAAGCCAACAAACCAACAAACCAACAAACCAACAAACCAACACCCCAACAATCCAACAAGCCAACAAACCAACAAACCAACAATCCAACAAACTAACAAACAAATAAACCAATAAACCAACAATTCAACAAACCGACAAACCAACAAACCAACAAGCCAACAAACCAACAAACAAATAAACTAAAAAACCAACAAACCAACAAATCGACAAAGCAACAAACCAAAAAACCAACAAACCAACAAACCAACAAGCCAACAAGGCAACAAACCAACAAACCAACAAACCAACAAGCCAACAAGCCAACAAACCAACAAACCGACAAGCCAACAAACCAACAAACCTACAAACCAACAAGCCAACAAACCAACAAACAAATAAACCAACAAACCAAAAAACAAACAAACCAACAAACCAACAAGCCAACAAACCAACAAACCAACAAGCCAACAAGCCAACAAACCAACAAGCCAACAAACCAACAAACCAACAATCCAACAAACTAACAAACAAATAAACCAACAAACCAACAAACCAACAAACCGACAAATCAAAAAACCAACAAACCAACAAGCCAACAAACCAACAAACAAATAAACCAACAAACCAAAAAACAAACAAACCAACAAACCAACAAGCCAACAAACCAACAAACCAACAAGCCAACAAGCCAACAAACCAACAAACCAACAAACCAACAAACCAACACCCCAACAATCCAACAAGCCAACAAACCAACAAACCAACAATCCAACAAACTAACAAACAAATAAACCAATAAACCAACAATTCAACAAACCGACAAACCAACAAACCAACAAGCCAACAAACCAACAAACAAATAAACCAACAAACCAACAAACCAACAAACCGACAAACCAACAAACCAAAAAACCAACAAACCAACAAACCAACAAGCCAACAAGGCAATAAACCAACAAACCAACAAACCAACAAGCCAACAAGCCAACAAACCAACAAACCGACAAGCCAACAAACCAACAAACCAACAAACCAACAAGCCAACAAGCCAACAAACCAACAAACAAATAAACCAACAAACCAAAAAACAAACAAACCAACAAACCAACAAGCCAACAAACCAACAAACCAACAAGCCAACAAGCCAACAAACCAACAAACCAACAAACCAACAAACCAACAAACCAACAAACCAACAAACCAACAAACCAACAATCCAACAAACTAACAAACAAATTAACCAACAAACTAACAAACAAATAAACCAACAAACCAACAAACCAACAAACCAACAAACCAACAAACCAACAATCCAACAAACTAACAAACAAATAAACCAACAAACCAACAAATCAACAAACCAACAAACTAACAAACCAACAAGCCAACAAACCAACAAACCAACAAACCAACAAGCCAACAAACCAACAAACCAACAAACTAACAAACCAACAAGCCAACAAGCCAACAAACCAACAAACCAACAAACCAACAAACTAACAAACAAATAAACCAACAAACCAACAAACCAACAAACCGACAAATCAAAAAACCAACAAACCAACAAGCCAACAAACCAACAAACAAATAAACCAACAAACCAAAAAACAAACAAACCAACAAACCAACAAGTAAACAAACCAACAAACCAACAAGCCAACAAGCCAACAAACCAACAAACCAACAAACCAACAAACCAACACCCCAACAATCCAACAAGCCAACAAACCAACAAACCAACAATCCAACAAACTAACAAACAAATAAACCAATAAACCAACAATTCAACAAACCGACAAACCAACAAACCAACAAGCCAACAAACCAACAAACAAATAAACTAAAAAACCAACAAACCAACAAATCGACAAAGCAACAAACCAAAAAACCAACAAACCAACAAACCAACAAGCCAACAAGGCAACAAACCAACAAACCAACAAACCAACAAGCCAACAAGCCAACAAACCAACAAACCGACAAGCCAACAAACCAACAAACCTACAAACCAACAAGCCAACAAACCAACAAACAAATAAACCAACAAACCAAAAAACAAACAAACCAACAAACCAACAAGCCAACAAACCAACAAACCAACAAGCCAACAAGCCAACAAACCAACAAGCCAACAAACCAACAAACCAACAATCCAACAAACTAACAAACAAACAAACCAACAAACCAACAAACCAACAAACCGACAAATCAAAAAACCAACAAACCAACAAGCCAACAAACCAACAAACAAATAAACCAACAAACCAAAAAACAAACAAACCAACAAACCAACAAGCCAACAAACCAACAAACCAACAAGCCAACAAGCCAACAAACCAACAAACCAACAAACCAACAAACCAACACCCCAACAATCCAACAAGCCAACAAACCAACAAACCAACAATCCAACAAACTAACAAACAAATAAACCAATAAACCAACAATTCAACAAACCGACAAACCAACAAACCAACAAGCCAACAAACCAACAAACAAATAAACCAACAAACCAACAAACCAACAAACCGACAAACCAACAAACCAAAAAACCAACAAACCAACAAACCAACAAGCCAACAAACTAACAAACAAATAAACCAACAAACCAACAAACCAACAAACCAACAAACCAACAAACCAACAATCCAACAAACTAACAAACAAATAAACCAACAAAACAACAAACCAACAAACCGACAAACCAACAAACCAACAAGCCAACAAACCAACAAACAAATAAACCAACAAACCAACAAACACACAAGCCAACAAACCAACAAGCCAACAAGCCAACAAACCAACAAACCAACAAACCAACAAGCCAACAAACCAACAAGCCAACAAACCAACAAACCAACAAGCCAACAAACCAACAAATAAATAAACCAACAAACCAAAAAACAAACAAACCAACAAACCAACAAGCCAACAAACCAACAAACCAACAAACCAACAAGCCAACAAGCCAACAAACCAACAAACCAACAAGCCAACAAACCAACAAACAAATAAACCAACAAACCAACAAACCAACAAACCGACAAACCAACAAACCAAAAAACCAACAAACCAACAAACCAACAAACCAACAAACCAACACACCAACAAGCCAACAAACCAACAAACAAATAAACCAACAAACCAAAAAACAAACAAACCAACAAACCGACAAGCCAACAAACCAACAAACCAACAAGCCAACAAGCCAACAAACCAACAAACAAATAAACCAACAAACCAAAAAACAAACAAACCAACAAACCACCAAACCAACAAGCCAACAAGCCAACAAACCAACAAACCAACAAACCAACAAACCAAAAACCAACAAGCCAACAAACCAACAAAACCAACAACCCAACAAGCCAACAAACCAACAAACCAACAAACCAACAAACCAACAAGCCAACAAGCCAACAAACCAACAAACCAACAATCCAACAAACTAACAAACAAATAAACCAACAAACAAATAAACCAACAAACCAAAAAACAAACAAACCAACAAACCAACAAGCCAACAAACCAACAAACCAACAAGCCAACAAGCCAACAAACCAACAAACCAACAAACCAACAAACCAACAAACCAACAAACCAACAAGCCAACAAGCCAACAAGCCAACAAACCAACAAACCAAAAAACCAACAAACAAAACCAACAAACCAACAAACCAACAAACCAACAAACCAACAAACCAACAAACCAACAAACCAACAAGCCAACAAACCAACAAATAAATAAACCAACAAACCAACAAACCAACAAACCAACAAACCGATAAACCAACAAACCAAAAAACCAACAAACCCACAAACCAACAAGCCAACAAGCCAACAAACCAACAAACCAACAAGCCAACAAGCCAACAAACCAACAAACCAACAAGCCAACAAACCAACAAACCAACAAACCAACAAACCAACAAACCAACAAGCCAACAAACCAACAAACAAATAAACCAGCAAACCAAAAAACAAATAAACCAACAAGCCAACAAACCAACAAGCCAACAAGCCAACAAACCAACAAACCAACAAACCAACAAACCAACAAACCAACAAGCCAACAAACCAACAAACCAATCACCAACAAGCCAACAAACCAACAAACCAAAAAACCAACAAACCAACAATCCAACAAGCCAACAAACCAACAAACCAACAAGCCAACAAGCCAACAAACCAACAAACCAACAAACCAACAAACCAACAATCCAACAAACTAACAAACAAATAAACCAACAAACCAACAAACCAACAAACCGACAAACCAACAAACCAACAAGCCAACAAACCAACAAACAAATAAACCAACAAACCAAAAAACAAACAAACCAACAAACCAACAAACCAACAAGCCAACAAGCCAACAAACCAACAAACCAACAAACCAACAAACCAAAAACCAACAAGCCAACAAACCAACAAAACCAACAAACCAACAAGCCAGCAAACCAACAAACCAAAAAACCAACAAACCAACAAGCCAACAAGCCAACAAACCAACAAACCAACAATCCAACAAACTTACAAACAAATAAACCAACAAACAAATAAACCAACAAACCAAAAAACAAACAAACCAACAAACCAACAAGCCAACAAACCAACAAACCAACAAGCCAACAAGCCAACAAACCAACAAACCAACAAACCAACAAACCGACAAACCAACAAACCAACAAGCCAACAAGCCAACAAACCAACAAACCAAAAAACCAACAAACAAACCCAACAAACCAACAAACCAACAAACCAACAAACCAACAAACCAACAAACCAACAAACCAACAAGCCAACAAACCAACAAATAAATAAACCAACAAACCAACAAACCAACAAACCAACAAACCGATAAACCAACAAACCAAAAAACCAACAAACCAACAAACCAACAAGCCAACAAGCCAACAAACCAACAAACCAACAAGCCAACAAGCCAACAAACCAACAAACCAACAAGCCAACAAACCAACAAGCCAACAAGCCAACAAACCAACAAACCAACAAACCAACAAACCAACAAACCAACAAGCCAACAAACCAACAAACCAACAAACCAACAAGCCAACAAACCAACAAACCAAAAAACCAACAAACCAACAAACAAATAAACCAACAAACCAAAAAACAAACAAACCAACAAGCCAACAAACCAACAAGCCAACAAGCCAACAAACCAACAAACCAACAAACCAACAAACCAACAAACCAACAAGCCAACAAACCAACAAACCAACAAACCAACAAGCCAACAAACCAACAAACCAAAAAACCAACAAACCAACAAGCCAACAAACCAACAAACAAATAAACCAACAAACCAAAAAACCAACAAACCAACAAACCAACAAACCAACAAACCAACAAACCAACAAACCAACAAACCAACAAACAAACAAACCAACAAACCAACAAACCAAAAAAAAAACAAACAAAACCAACAAGCCAACAAACCAACAAACCAACAAACCAACAAACCAACAAACCAACAAGCCAACAAACCAAAAAACCAACAAACCAACAAACAAATAAACCAACAAACCAAAAAACAAACAAACCAACAAGCCAACAAACCAACAAGCCAACTAGCCAACAAACCAACAAACCAACAAACCAACAAACCAACAAACCAACAAGCCAACAAACCAACAAACCAACAAACCAACAAGCCAACAAACCAACAAACCAAAAAACCAACAAACCAACAAGCCAACAAACCAACAAACAAATAAACCAACAAACCAAAAAACCAACAAACCAACAAACCAACAAATCAACAAACCAACAAACCAACAAACCAACAAACCAACAAACCAACAAAAAAAACAAACAAAACCAACAAGCCAACAAACCAACAAACCAACAAACCAACAAACCAACAAACCAATAAGCCAATAAACCAACAAACAAATAAACCAACAAACCAACAAACCAACAAGCGAACAAACCAACAAACAAATAAACCAACAAACCAAAAAACCAACAAACCAACAAACCAACAAACCAACAAACCAACAAACCAAAAAACCAACAAACAAAACCAACAAACCAACAAACCAACAACCCAACAAGCCAACAAACCAACAAACCAACAAGCCAACAAGCCAACAAACCAACAAACCAACAAGCCAATAAACCAACAAATCAACAAACCAACAAACCAACAAACCAACAAACCAACAAGCCAACAAACCAACAAACCAACAAACCAACAAACCAAGTAACGAAAAAGCCAACAAACTAACAAACCAACTAGCCAATAAGCCAACAAACCAACAAACCAACAAAGCAACAAGCCAACAAGCCAACAAACCAACAAACCAACAAGCCAACAAACCAACAAACCAACAAGCCAACAAGCCAAAAAAACCAACAAACCAACAAACCTACAAACCAACAAACCAACAAACCAACAAGCCAACAAGCCAACAAACCCACAAACCAACAAGCCAACAAGCCAAAAAAACCAACAAACCAACAAACCTACAAACCAACAATCCAACAAACCAACAAACTAACAAACCGACAAACCAACAAATCAACAAACCAACAAGCCAACAAACCAACAAATCAACAAACCAACAACCCAACAAACCAACAAACAAATAAACCAACAAACCAAAAAACAAACAAACCAACAAACCAACAAGCCAACAAACTAACAAACCAACTAGCCAACAAGCCAACAAACCAACAAACCAACAAACCAACAAACCAACAAACCAACAAGCCAACAAACCAACAAACCAACAAACCAACAAGCCAACAAACCAACAAACCAAGTAACCAAAAAGCCAACAAACTAACAAACCAACAAGCCAACAAGCCAACAAACCAACAAACCAACAAAGCAACAAGCCAACAAGCCAACAAACCAACAAACCAAAAAGCCAACTAACCAACAAACCAACAAGCCAACAAGCCAACAAACCAACAAACCAACAAACCAACAAGCCAACAAACCAACAAACCAACAAACCAACAAGCCAACAAACCAACAAACCAACAAACCAACAAGCCAACAAACCAACAAACCAAAAAACCAACAAACAAAACCAACAAACCAACAAACCAACAAACCAACAAACCAACAAACCAACAAACCAACAAACAAATAAACCAACTAACCAACAAACCAACAAACCAAAAAACCAACAAACAAAACCAATAAACCAACAAACCAACAAACCAACAAACCAACAAACAAATAAACAAACAAACCAACAAACAAAACCAATAAACCAACAAACCAACAAACCAACAATTCAACAAACCGACAAACCAACAAACCAACAAGCCAACAAACAAATAAACCAACAAACCAACAAACCAACAAACCGACAAACCAACAAACCAAAAAACCAACAAACCAACAAACCAACAAGCCAACAAGGCAACAAACCAACAAACCAACAAACCAACAAACCAACAAGCCAACAAGCCAACAAACCAACAAACCGACAAGCCAACAAACCAACAAACAAACAAACCAACAAGCCAACAAACCAACAAACAAATAAACCAACAAACCAAACAAACCAACAAACCAACAAGCCAACAAACCAACAAACCAACAAGCCAACAAGCCAACAAACCAACAAACCAACAAACCAACAAACCAACAAACCAACAAGCCAACACACTAACAAACAAATAAACCAACAAACCAACAAACCAACAAACCAACAAACCAACAAACCAACAATCCAACAAACTAACAAACAAATAAACCAACAAACCAACAAACCGACAAACCAACAAACCAACAAGCCAACAAACCAACAAACAAATAAACCAACAAACCAACAAACCAACAAGCCAACAAACCAACAAGCCAACAAGCCAACAAACCAACAAACCAACAAACCAACAAGCCAACAAACCAACAAGCCAACAAACCAACAAACCAACAAGCCAACAAACCAACAAACAAATAAACCAACAAACCAAAAAACAAACAAACCAACAAACCAACAAGCCAACAAACCAACAAACCAACAAACCAACAAGCCAACAAGTCAACAAACCAACAAACCAACAAGCCAACAAACCAACAAACAAATAAACCAACAAACCAACAAACCAACAAACCGACAAACCAACAAACCAAAAAACCAACAAACCAACAAACCAACAAACCAACAAACCAACAAACCAACAAGCCAACAAACCAACAAACAAATAAACCAACGAACCAAAAAACAAACAAACCAACAAACCGACAAGCCAACAAACCAACAAACCAACAAGCCAACAAGCCAACAAACCAACAAACAAATAAACCAACAAACCAAAAAACAAATAAACCAACAAACCAACAAACCAACAAGCCAACAAGCCAACAAACCAACAAACCAACAAACCAACAAACCAAAAACCAACAAGCTAACAAACCAACAAAACCAACAAACCAACAAGCCAACAAACCAACAAACCAACAAACCAACAAACCAACAAGCCAACAAGCCAACAAACCAACAAACCAACAATCCAACAAACTAACAAACAAATAAACCAACAAACAAATAAACCAACAAACCAAAAAACAAACAAACCAACAAACCAACAAACCAACAAACCAACAAACCAACAAACCAACAAACCAACAAACCAAAAAACCAACAAACAAAACCAACAAACCAACAAACCAACAAACCAACAAACCAACAAACCAACAAACCAACAAACCAACAAACCAACAAGCCAACAAACCAACAAACAAATAACCAACAAACCAACAAACCAACAAGCCAACAAGCCAACAAACCAACAAACCAACAAGCCAACAAGCCAACAAACCAACAAACCAACAAGCCAATAAACCAACAAATCAACCAATCAACAAGCCAACAAACCAACAAACAAATAAACCAACAAACCAAAAAACAAACAATCCAACAAACCAACAAGCCAACAAACCAACAAACCAACAAGCCAACAAGCCAACAAACCAACAAACCAACAAACCAACAAACCAACAAACCAACAAACCAACAAGCCAACAAACCAATAAGCCAACAAACCAACAAACCAACAAACCAAGTAACGAAAAAGCCAACAAACTAACAAACCAACTAGCCAATAAGCCAACAAACCAACAAACCAACAAAGCAACAAGCCAACAAGCCAACAAACCAACAAACCAACAAGCCAACAAACCAACAAACCAACAAGCCAATAAGCCAAAAAAACCAACAAACCAACAAACCTACAAACCAACAAACCAACAAACCAACAAGCCAACAAGCCAACAAACCAACAAACCAATAAGCCAACAAACCAACAAACCAAAAAACCAACAAACAAAACCAACAAACTAACAAACCAACAAACCAATAAACCAACAAACCAACAAGCCAACAAACCAACAAATCAACAAACCAACAACCCAACAAACCAACAAACAAATAAACCAACAAACCAAAAAACAAACAAACCAACAAACCAACAAGCCAGCAAACTAACAAACCAACTAGCCAACAAGCCAACAAACCAACAAACCAACAAACCAACAAACCAACAAACCAACAAGCCAACAAACCAACAAACCAACAAACCAACAAGCCAACAAACCAACAAACCAAGTAACCAAAAAGCCAACAAACTAACAAACCAACAAGCCAACAAGCCAACAAACCAACAAACCAACAAACCAACAAAGCAACAAGCCAACAAGCCAACAAACCAATAAACCAAAAAGCCAACTAACGAACAAACCAACAAGCCAACAAGCCAACAAACCAACAAACCAACAAACCAACAAGCCAACAAACCAACAAACCAACAAACCAACAAGCCAACAAACCAACAAACCAACAAACCAACAAACCAACAAGCCAACAAGCCAACAAACCAACAAACCAGCAAGCCAACAAACCAACAAACCAAAAAACCAACAAACAAAACCAACAAACCAACAAACCAACAAACCAACAAACCAACAAACCAACAAACCAACAAACCAACAAACAAATAAACCAACTAACCAACAAACCAACAAACCAAAAAACCAACAAACAAAACCAATAAACCAACAAACCAACAAACCAACAAACCAACAAACCAACAAACCAACAAACCAACAAACAAATAAACAAACAAACCAACAAACCAACAAACCGACAAACCAACAAACCAAAAAACCAACAAACCAACAAACCAACAAGCCAACAAGCCAACAAACCAACAAACCAACAAGCCAACAAGCCAACAAACCAACAAACCAACAAGCCAACAAACCAACAAACCAACAAACAAATAAACTTACAAACCAAAAAACAAACAAACCAACAAACCAACAAGCCAACAAACCAACAAACCAACAAGCCAACAAGCCAACAAACCAACAAACCAACAAAACAACAAACCAACAAACCAATAAGCCAACAAACCAACAAACCCACAAACCAACAAACCAACAAACAAACAAACCAACAAGCCAACAAACCAACAAACCAACAAACCAACAATCCAACAAACTAACAAACAAATAAACCAACAAACCAACAAACCAACAAACCAACAAACCAACAAACCAAAAAACCAACAAACCAACAAGCCAATAAACCAACAAACAAATAAACCAACAAACCAAAAAACAAACAAACCAACAAACCAACAAGTCAACAAATCAACAAACCAACAAGCCAACAAACCAACAAACTAACAAACCAACAAATTAACAAACCAACAAGCCAACAATCCAACAAACCAACAAACCAACAATCCAACAAACTAACAAACAAATTAACCAACAAACCAACAAACCAACAAACCGACAAACCAACAAACCAACAAGCCAACAAACCAACAAACAAATAAACCAACAAACCAACAAACCAACAAACCGACAAACCAACAAACCAAAAAACCAACAAACCAACAAACCAACAAACCAACAAACCAACAAACCAACAAGCCAACAAACCAATAAACAAATAAACCAACAAACCAAACAACAAACAAACCAACAAACCAACAAGCCAACAAACCAACAAACCAACAAGCCAACAAGCCAACAAACCAACAAACAAATAAACCAACAAACCAAAAAACAAACAAACCAACAAACCAACAAGCCAACAAACCAACAAACTAACAAGCCAACAAGCCAACAAACCAACAAACCAACAAACCAACAAACCAAAAAACCAACAAGCCAACAAGCCAACAAACCAACAAACCAACAAACCAACAAGCCAACAAACCAACAAACCAACAAACCAACAAACCAACAAGCCAACAAGCCAACAAACCAACAAACAAATAAACCAACAAACCAAAAAACAAACAAACCAACAAACCAACAAGCCAACAAACCAACAAACTAACAAGCCAACAAGCCAACAAACCAACAAACCAACAAACCAACAAACCAAAAAACCAACAAGCCAACAAGCCAACAAACCAACAAACCAACAAACCAACAAGCCAACAAACCAACAAACCAACAAACCAACAAACCAACAAGCCAACAAGCCAACAAACCAACAAACCAACAATCCAACAAACTAACAAACAAATAAACCAACAAAGAAATAAACCAACAAACCAAAAAACAAACAAACCAACAAACCAACAAGCCAACAAACCAACAAACCAACAAGCCAACAAGCCAACAAACCAACAAACCAACAAACCAACAAACCAACAAACCAACAAGCCAACAAGCCAACAAACCAACAAACCAAAAAACCAACAAACAAAACCAACAAACCAACAAACCAACAAACCAACAAACCAACAAACCAACAAACCAACAAGCCAACAAACCAACAAACAAATAAACCAACAAACCAACAAACCAACAAATCGACAAACCAACAACCCAAAAAACCAACAAACCAACAAACCAACAAGCCAACAAGCCAACAAACCAACAAACCAACAAGCCAACAAACCAACAAACCAACAAGCCAACAAACCAACAAACCAACAAACCAACAAGCCAACAAACCAACAAACAAATAAACCAACAAACCAAAAAACAAACAAACCAACAAACCAACTAGCCAAAAAACCAACAAACCAACAAGCCAACAAGCCAACAAACCAACAAACCCACAAACCAGCAAACCAACAAACCAACAAGCCAACAAACCAACAAACCAACAAACCAACAAGCCAACAAACCAACAAACCAAAAAACCAACAAACCAACAAACCAACAATCCAACAAGCCAACAAACCAACAAACCAACAAGCCAACAAACCAACAAACCAACAAACCAACAAGCCAACAAACCAGCAAACCAACAAACCAACAAGCCAACAAACCAACAAACCAACAAGCCAACAAACCAAAAAACCAACAAACCAACAAACCAACAAGCCAACAAACCAACAAACCAACAAGCCAACAAGCCAACAAACCAACAAACCAACAAACCAACAAACCAACAAACCAACAAGCCAACAAGCCAACAAACCAACAAACCAAAAAACCAACAAACCAACAAACCAACAAACCAACAAACCAACAAACCAACAAGCCAACAAACCAACAAACAAATAAACCAACAAACCAACAAACAAATAAACCAACAAGCCAACAAGCCAACAAACCAACAAACCAAAAAACCAACAAACCAACAAACCAACAAACCAACAAACCATCAAACCAACAAGCCAACAAACCAACAAACAAATAAACCAACAAACCAACAAACCAACAAATCGACAAACCAACAACCCAAAAAACCAACAAACCAACAAACCAACAAGCCAACAAGCCAACAAACCAACAAACCAACAAACCAACAAGCCAACAAACCAACAAACCAACAAGCCAACAAACCAACAAACCAACAAACCAACAAGCCAACAAACCAACAAACAAATAAACCAACAAACCAAAAAACAAACAAACCAACAAACCAACTAGCCAAAAAACCAACAAACCAACAAGCCAACAAGCCAACAAACCAACAAACCAACAAACCAGCAAACCAACAAACCAGCAAACCAACAAACCAACAAGCCAACAAACCAACAAACCAACAAACCAACAAGCCAACAAACCAACAAACCAAAAAACCAACAAACCAACAAACCAACAATCCAACAAGCCAACAAACCAACAAACCAACAAGCCAACAAACCAACAAACCAACAAACCAACAAGCCAACAAACCAGCAAACCAACAAACCAACAAGCCAACAAACCAATTAACAAATAAACCAACAAACCAAAAAACCAACAAACCAACAAACCAACAAACCAACAAACCAACAAACCAACAAACCAACAAACCAACAAACCAAAAAAAAAAAAAACAAAACCAACAAGCCAACAAACCAACAAACCAACAAACCAACAAACCAACAAACCAACAAGCCAACAAACCAACAAACAAATAAACCAACAAACCAACAAACCAACAAGCGAACAAACCAACAAACAAATAAACCAACAAACCAAAAAACCAACAAACCAACAAACCAACAAACCAACAAACCAACAAACCAACAAACCAACAAACCAACAAACCAACAAGCCAACAAACCAACAAACAAATAAACCAACAAACCAACAAACCAACAAACCGACAAACTAACAAACCAGAAAACCTACAAACCAACAAACCAACAAGCCAACAAGCCAACAAACCAACAAACCAACAAGCCAACAAGCCAACAAACCAACAAACCAACAAACCAACAAACCAAAAAACCAACAAACCAACAAGTCAACAAATCAACAAACCAACAAGCCAACAAACCAACAAACTAACAAACCAACAAATTAACAAACCAACAAGCCAACAATCCAACAAACCAACAAACCAACAATCCAACAAACTAACAAACAAATTAACCAACAAACCAACAAACCAACAAACCGACAAACCAACAAACCAACAAGCCAACAAACCAACAAACAAATAAACCAACAAACCAACAAACCAACAAACCGACAAACCAACAAACCAAAAAACCAACAAACCAACAAACCAACAAACCAACAAACCAACAAACCAACAAGCCAACAAACCAATAAACAAATAAACCAACAAACCAAACAACAAACAAACAAACAAACCAACAAGCCAACAAACCAACAAACCAACAAGCCAACAAGCCAACAAACCAACAAACAAATAAACCAACAAACCAAAAAACAAACAAACCAACAAACCAACAAGCCAACAAACCAACAAACTAACAAGCCAACAAGCCAACAAACCAACAAACCAACAAACCAACAAACCAAAAAACCAACAAGCCAACAAGCCAACAAACCAACAAACCAACAAACCAACAAGCCAACAAACCAACAAACCAACAAACCAACAAACCAACAAGCCAACAAGCCAACAAACCAACAAACAAATAAACCAACAAACCAAAAAACAAACAAACCAACAAACCAACAAGCCAACAAACCAACAAACTAACAAGCCAACAAGCCAACAAACCAACAAACCAACAAACCAACAAACCAAAAAACCAACAAGCCAACAAGCCAACAAACCAACAAACCAACAAACCAACAAGCCAACAAACCAACAAACCAACAAACCAACAAACCAACAAGCCAACAAGCCAACAAACCAACAAACCAACAATCCAACAAACTAACAAACAAATAAACCAACAAAGAAATAAACCAACAAACCAAAAAACAAACAAACCAACAAACCAACAAGCCAACAAACCAACAAACCAACAAGCCAACAAGCCAACAAACCAACAAACCAACAAACCAACAAACCAACAAACCAACAAGCCAACAAGCCAACAAACCAACAAACCAAAAAACCAACAAACAAAACCAACAAACCAACAAACCAACAAACCAACAAACCAACAAACCAACAAACCAACAAGCCAACAAACCAACAAACAAATAAACCAACAAACCAACAAACCAACAAATCGACAAACCAACAACCCAAAAAACCAACAAACCAACAAACCAACAAGCCAACAAGCCAACAAACCAACAAACCAACAAGCCAACAAACCAACAAACCAACAAGCCAACAAACCAACAAACCAACAAACCAACAAGCCAACAAACCAACAAACAAATAAACCAACAAACCAAAAAACAAACAAACCAACAAACCAACTAGCCAAAAAACCAACAAACCAACAAGCCAACAAGCCAACAAACCAACAAACCCACAAACCAGCAAACCAACAAACCAACAAGCCAACAAACCAACAAACCAACAAACCAACAAGCCAACAAACCAACAAACCAAAAAACCAACAAACCAACAAACCAACAATCCAACAAGCCAACAAACCAACAAACCAACAAGCCAACAAACCAACAAACCAACAAACCAACAAGCCAACAAACCAGCAAACCAACAAACCAACAAGCCAACAAACCAACAAACCAACAAGCCAACAAACCAAAAAACCAACAAACCAACAAACCAACAAGCCAACAAACCAACAAACCAACAAGCCAACAAGCCAACAAACCAACAAACCAACAAACCAACAAACCAACAAACCAACAAGCCAACAAGCCAACAAACCAACAAACCAAAAAACCAACAAACCAACAAACCAACAAACCAACAAACCAACAAACCAACAAGCCAACAAACCAACAAACAAATAAACCAACAAACCAACAAACAAATAAACCAACAAGCCAACAAGCCAACAAACCAACAAACCAAAAAACCAACAAACCAACAAACCAACAAACCAACAAACCATCAAACCAACAAGCCAACAAACCAACAAACAAATAAACCAACAAACCAACAAACCAACAAATCGACAAACCAACAACCCAAAAAACCAACAAACCAACAAACCAACAAGCCAACAAGCCAACAAACCAACAAACCAACAAACCAACAAGCCAACAAACCAACAAACCAACAAGCCAACAAACCAACAAACCAACAAACCAACAAGCCAACAAACCAACAAACAAATAAACCAACAAACCAAAAAACAAACAAACCAACAAACCAACTAGCCAAAAAACCAACAAACCAACAAGCCAACAAGCCAACAAACCAACAAACCAACAAACCAGCAAACCAACAAACCAGCAAACCAACAAACCAACAAGCCAACAAACCAACAAACCAACAAACCAACAAGCCAACAAACCAACAAACCAAAAAACCAACAAACCAACAAACCAACAATCCAACAAGCCAACAAACCAACAAACCAACAAGCCAACAAACCAACAAACCAACAAACCAACAAGCCAACAAACCAGCAAACCAACAAACCAACAAGCCAACAAACCAATTAACAAATAAACCAACAAACCAAAAAACCAACAAACCAACAAACCAACAAACCAACAAACCAACAAACCAACAAACCAACAAACCAACAAACCAAAAAAAAAAAAAACAAAACCAACAAGCCAACAAACCAACAAACCAACAAACCAACAAACCAACAAACCAACAAGCCAACAAACCAACAAACAAATAAACCAACAAACCAACAAACCAACAAGCGAACAAACCAACAAACAAATAAACCAACAAACCAAAAAACCAACAAACCAACAAACCAACAAACCAACAAACCAACAAACCAACAAACCAACAAACCAACAAACCAACAAGCCAACAAACCAACAAACAAATAAACCAACAAACCAACAAACCAACAAACCGACAAACTAACAAACCAGAAAACCTACAAACCAACAAACCAACAAGCCAACAAGCCAACAAACCAACAAACCAACAAGCCAACAAGCCAACAAACCAACAAACCAACAAACCAACAAACCAAAAAACCAACAAGCCAACAAACCAACAAACCAACAAACCAACACGCCAACAAACCAACAAACCAACAAACCAACAAACCAACAAACCAACAAGCCAACAAGCCAACAAACCAACAAACCAACAATCCAACAAACTAACAAACAAATAAACCAACAAAGAAATAAACCAACAAACCAAAAAACAAACAAATCAACAAACCAACAAGCCAACAGACGAACAAACAAATAAACCAACAAACCAAAAAACAAACAAACCAATAAACCAACAAGCCAACAAACCAACAAACCAACAAGCCAACAAGCCAACAAACCAACAAACCAACAAACCAACAAACCAACAAACCAACAAGCCAACAAACCAACAAACCAACAAACCCACAAGCCAACAAACCAACAAACCAACAAACCAAGTAACCAAAAAGCCAACAAACTAACAAACCAACAAGCCAATAAGCCAACAAACCAACAAACCAACAAAGCAACAAGCCAACAAGCCAACAAACCAACAAACCAACAATCCAACAAACTAACAAACAAATAAACCAACAAAGAAATAAACCAACAAACCAAAAAACAAACAAACCAACAAACCAACAAGCCAACAAACCAAAAAACCAACAAGCCAACAAGCCAACAAACCAACAAACCAACAAACCAACAAACCAACAAACCAACAAACCAACAAGCCAACAAGCCAACAAACCAACAAACCAAAAAACCAACAAACAA
Organism: Atherix ibis; assembly: GCA_958298945.1. NCBI lineage: Eukaryota > Metazoa > Arthropoda > Insecta > Diptera > Athericidae > Atherix > Atherix ibis. Next base: position 66,208,967 of record OY282608.1, on the reverse strand, counting down.
AACCAACAAACCAACAAACCAACAAACCAACAAACCAACAAACCAACAAACCAACAAACCATCAAACCAACAAGCCAACAAACCAACAAACAAATAAACCAACAAACCAACAAACCAACAAATCGACAAACCAACAACCCAAAAAACCAACAAACCAACAAACCAACAAGCCAACAAGCCAACAAACCAACAAACCAACAAACCAACAAGCCAACAAACCAACAAACCAACAAGCCAACAAACCAACAAACCAACAAACCAACAAGCCAACAAACCAACAAACAAATAAACCAACAAACCAAAAAACAAACAAACCAACAAACCAACTAGCCAAAAAACCAACAAACCAACAAGCCAACAAGCCAACAAACCAACAAACCAACAAACCAGCAAACCAACAAACCAGCAAACCAACAAACCAACAAGCCAACAAACCAACAAACCAACAAACCAACAAGCCAACAAACCAACAAACCAAAAAACCAACAAACCAACAAACCAACAATCCAACAAGCCAACAAACCAACAAACCAACAAGCCAACAAACCAACAAACCAACAAACCAACAAGCCAACAAACCAGCAAACCAACAAACCAACAAGCCAACAAACCAATTAACAAATAAACCAACAAACCAAAAAACCAACAAACCAACAAACCAACAAACCAACAAACCAACAAACCAACAAACCAACAAACCAACAAACCAAAAAAAAAAAAAACAAAACCAACAAGCCAACAAACCAACAAACCAACAAACCAACAAACCAACAAACCAACAAGCCAACAAACCAACAAACAAATAAACCAACAAACCAACAAACCAACAAGCGAACAAACCAACAAACAAATAAACCAACAAACCAAAAAACCAACAAACCAACAAACCAACAAACCAACAAACCAACAAACCAACAAACCAACAAACCAACAAACCAACAAGCCAACAAACCAACAAACAAATAAACCAACAAACCAACAAACCAACAAACCGACAAACTAACAAACCAGAAAACCTACAAACCAACAAACCAACAAGCCAACAAGCCAACAAACCAACAAACCAACAAGCCAACAAGCCAACAAACCAACAAACCAACAAACCAACAAACCAAAAAACCAACAAGCCAACAAACCAACAAACCAACAAACCAACACGCCAACAAACCAACAAACCAACAAACCAACAAACCAACAAACCAACAAGCCAACAAGCCAACAAACCAACAAACCAACAATCCAACAAACTAACAAACAAATAAACCAACAAAGAAATAAACCAACAAACCAAAAAACAAACAAATCAACAAACCAACAAGCCAACAGACGAACAAACAAATAAACCAACAAACCAAAAAACAAACAAACCAATAAACCAACAAGCCAACAAACCAACAAACCAACAAGCCAACAAGCCAACAAACCAACAAACCAACAAACCAACAAACCAACAAACCAACAAGCCAACAAACCAACAAACCAACAAACCCACAAGCCAACAAACCAACAAACCAACAAACCAAGTAACCAAAAAGCCAACAAACTAACAAACCAACAAGCCAATAAGCCAACAAACCAACAAACCAACAAAGCAACAAGCCAACAAGCCAACAAACCAACAAACCAACAATCCAACAAACTAACAAACAAATAAACCAACAAAGAAATAAACCAACAAACCAAAAAACAAACAAACCAACAAACCAACAAGCCAACAAACCAAAAAACCAACAAGCCAACAAGCCAACAAACCAACAAACCAACAAACCAACAAACCAACAAACCAACAAACCAACAAGCCAACAAGCCAACAAACCAACAAACCAAAAAACCAACAAACAAAACCAACAAACCAACAAACCAACAAACCAACAAACCAACAAACCAACAAACCAACAAACCAACAAACCAACAAACCAACAAACCAACAAACCAACAAGCCAACAAACCAACAAACAAATAAACCAACAAACCAACAAACCAACAAACCAACAAATCGACAAACCAACGACCCAAAAAACCAACAAACCAACAAGCCAACAAGCCAACAAACCAACAAGCCAACAAGCCAACAAACCAACAAACCAACAAGCCAACAAACCAACAAACCAACAAACCAACAAGCCAACAAACCAACAAACAAATAAACCAACAAACCAAAAAACAAACAAACCAACAAACCAACTAGCCAACAAACCAACAAACCAACAAGCCAACAAGCCAACAAACCAACAAACCAACAAACCAGCAAACCAACAAACCAACAAGCCAACAAACCAACTAACCAACAAACCAACAAGCCAACAAACCAACAAACCAAAAAACCAACAAACCAACAAACCAACAATCCAACAAGCCAACAAACCAACAAACCAACAAGCCAGCAAACCAACAAACCAACAAACCAACAATCCAACAAACTAACAAACAAATAAACCAACAAAGAAATAAACCAACAAACCAAAAAACAAACAAACCAACAAACCAACAAGCCAACAAACCAACAAACCAACAAACCAACAAGCGAACAAGCCAACAAACCAACAAACCAACAATCCAACAAACTAACAAACAAATAAACCAACAAAGAAATAAACCAACAAACCAAAAAACAAACAAACCAACAAACCAACAAGCCAACAAACCAACAAACCAACAAGCCAACAAGCCAACAAACCAACAAACCAACAAACCAACAAACCAACAAACCAACAAGCCAACAAGCCAACAAACCAACAAACCAAAAAACCAACAAGCAAAACCAACAAACCAACAAACCAACAAACCAACAAACCAACAAACCAACAAACCAACAAGCCAACAAACCAACAAACAAATAAACCAACAAACCAACAAACCAACAAACCAACAAATCGACAAACCAACAACCTAAAAAACCAACAAACCAACAAACCAACAAGCCAACAAGCCAACAAACCAACAAACCAACAAGCCAACAAACCAACAAACCAACAAGCCAACAAACCAACAAACCAACAAACCAACAAGCCAACAAACCAACAAACAAATAAACCAACAAACCAAAAAACAAACAAACCAACAAATCAACTAGCCAACAAACCAACAAACCAACAAGCCAACAAGCCAACAAACCAACAAACCAACAAACCAGCAAACCAACAAACCAACAAGCCAACAAACCAACAAACCAACAAACCAACAAGCCAACAAACCAACAAACCAAAAAACCAACAAACCAACAAACCAACAATCCAACAAGCCAACAAACCAACAAACCAACAAGTCAACAAACCAACAAACCAACAAACCAACAAGCCAACAAACCAGCAAACCAACAAACCAACAAGCCAACAAACCAATTAACAAATAAACCAACAAACCAAAAAACCAACAAACCAACAAACCAACAAACCAACAAACCAACAAACCAACAAACCAACAAACCAACAAACCAAAAAAAAAAAAAACAAAACCAACAAGCCAACAAACCAACAAACCAACAAACCAACAAACCAACAAACCAACAAGCCAACAAACCAACAAACAAATAAACCAACAAACCAACAAACCAACAAACCGACAAACTAACAAACCAGAAAACCAACAAACCAACAAACCAACAAGCCAACAAGCCAACAAACCAACCAGCCAACAAGCCAACAAACCAACAAACCAACAAACCAACAAACCAAAAAACCAACAAGCCAACAAACCAACAAACCAACAAACCAACACGCCAACAAACCAACAAACCAACAAACCAACAAACCAACAAACCAACAAACCAACAAGCCAACAAGCCAACAAACCAACAAACCAACAATCCAACAAACTAACAAACAAATAAACCAACAAAGAAATAAACCAACAAACCAAAAAACAAACAAATCAACAAACCAACAAGCCAACAGACGAACAAACAAATAAACCAACAAACCAAAAAACAAACAAACCAATAAACCAACAAGCCAACAAACCAACAAACCAACAAGCCAACAAGCCAACAAACCAACAAACCAACAAACCAACAAACCAACAAACCAACAAGCCAACAAACCAACAAACCAACAAACCAACAAGCCAACAAACCAACAAACCAAGTAACCAAAAAGCCAACAAACTAACAAACCAACAAGCCAATAAGCCAACAAACCAACAAACCAACAAAGCAACAAGCCAACAAGCCAACAAACCAACAAACCAACAATCCAACAAACTAACAAACAAATAAACCAACAAAGAAATAAAACAACAAACCAAAAAACAAACAAACCAGCAAACCAACAAGCCAACAAACCAACAAACCAACAAGCCAACAAGCCAACAAACCAACAAACCAACAAACCAACAAACCAACAAACCAACAAGCCAACAAGCCAACAAACCAACAAACCAAAAAACCAACAAACAAAACCAACAAACCAACAAACCAACAAACCAACAAACCAACAAACCAACAAACCAACAAACCAACAAACCAACAAGCCAATAAACCAACAAACAAATAAACCAACAAACCAACAAATCGACAAACCAACGACCCAAAAAACAAACAAACCAACAAACCAACAAGCCAACAAGCCAACAAACCAACAAACCAACAAGCCAACAAACCAACAAACCAACAAGCCAACAAACCAACAAACCAACAAACCAACAAGCCAACAAACCAACAAACAAATAAACCAACAAACCAAAAAACAAACAAACCAACAAACCAACTAGCCAACAAACCAACAAACCAACAAGCCAACAAGCCAACAAACCAACAAACCAACAAACCAGCAAACCAACAAACCAACAAGCCAACAAACCAACAAACCAACAAACCAACAAGCCAACAAACCAACAAACCAAAAAACCAACAAACCAACAAACCAACAATCCAACAAGCCAACAAACCAACAAACCAACAAGCCAACAAACCAACAAACCAACAAACCAACAAGCCAACAAACCAGCAAACCAACAAACCAACAAGCCAACAAACCAATTAACAAATAAACCAACAAACCAAAAAACCAACAAACCAAGAAACAAACAAACAAACAAACCAACAAACCAAAAAACCAACAAACCAAGAAACAAACAAACCAACAAGCCAACAAACCAACAAACCAAAAAAAAAAAAAAAACCAACAAGCCAACAAACCAACAAACCAACAAACCAACAAACCAACAAGCCAACAAACCAACAAACCAACAAACCAACAAACCAACAAACCAAAAAACCAACAAACAAAACCACCAAACCAACAAACCAACAAACCAACAAACCAACAAACCAACAAACCAACAAACCAACAAGCCAACAAACCAACAAACAAATAAACCAACAAACCAACAAACCAACAAACCGACAAACTAACAAACCAGAAAACCAACAAACCAACAAACCAACAAGCCAACAAGCCAACAAACCAACAAACCAACAAGCCAACAAGCCAACAAACCAACAAACCAACAAACCAAAAAACCAACAAGCCAACTAACCAACAAACCAACAAACCAACAAGCCAACAAACCAACAAACCAACAAGCCAACAAGCCAACAAACCAACAAACCAACAATCCAACAAACTAACAAACAAATAAACCAACAAAGAAATAAACCAACAAACGAAAAAACAAACAAACCAACAAACAAACAAGCCAACAAACCAACAAACCAACAAGCCAACAAGCCAACAAACCAACAAACCAACAAACCAACAAACCAACAAACCAACAAGCCAACAAGCCAACAAACCAACAAACCAAAAAACCAACAAACAAAACCAACAAACCAACAAACCAACAAACCAACAAACCAACAAACCAACAAGCCAACAAACCAACAAACAAATAAACCAACAAACCAACAAACCAACAAACCAACAAATCGACAAACCAACAACCCAAAAAACCAACAAACCAACAAACCAACAAGCCAACAAGCCAACAAACCAACAAACCAACAAGCCAACAAATCAACAAACCAACAAGCCAACAAACCAACAAACCAACAAACCAACAAGCCAACAAACCAACAAACAAATAAACCAACAAACCAAAAAACAAACAAACCAACAAACTAACTAGCCAACAAACCAACAAACCAACAAGCCAACAAGCCAACAAACCAACAAACCAACAAACCAGCAAACCAACAAACCAACAAGCCAACAAACCAACAAACCAACAAACCAACAAGCCAACAAACCAACAAACCAAAAAACCAACAAACCAACAAACCAACAATCCAACAAGCCAACAAATCAACAAACCAACAAGCCAACAAACCAACAAACCAATAAACCAACAAGCCAACAAACCAGCAAACCAACAAACCAACAAACCAACAAACCAACAAACCAACAAACCAAAAAAAAAAAAAACAAAACCAACAAGCCAACAAACCAACAAACCAACAAACCAACAAACCAACAAACCAACAAGCCAACAAACCAACAAACAAATAAACCAACAAACCAACAAACCAACAAGCGAACAAACCAACAAACAAATAAACCAACAAACCAAAAAACCAACAAACCAACAAACCAACAAACCAACAAACCAACAAACCAACAAACCAAAAAACCAACAAACAAAACCACCAAACCAACAAACCAACCAACCAACAAACCAACAAACCAACAAACCAACAAACCAACAAGCCAACAAACCAACAAACAAATAAACCAACAAACCAACAAACCAACAAACCGACAAACTAACAAACCAGAAAACCAACAAACCAACAAACCAACAAGCCAACAAGCCAACAAACCAACAAACCAACAAGCCAACAAGCCAACAAACCAACAAACCAACAAACCAAAAAACCAACAAACCAACAAACCAACAAACCAACAAACCAACACGCCAACAAACCAACAAACCAACAAACCAACAAACCAACAAACCAACAAGCCAACAAGCCAACAAACCAACAAACCAACAATCCAACAAACTAACAAACAAATAAACCAACAAACCAACACGCCAACAAACCAACAAACCAACAAACCAACAAACCAACAAACCAACAAGCCAACAAGCCAACAAACCAACAAACCAACAAACCAAAAAACAAACAAATCAACAAACCAACAAGCCAACAGACGAACAAACAAATAAACCAACAAACCAAAAAACAAACAAACCAATAAACCAACAAGCCAACAAACCAACAAACCAACAAGCCAACAAGCCAACAAACCAACAAACCAACAAACCAACAAACCAACAAACCAACAAGCCAACAAACCAACAAACCAACAAACCAACAAGCCAACAAACCAACAAACCAACAAACCAAGTAACCAAAAAGCCAACAAACTAACAAACCAACAAGCCAATAAGCCAACAAACCAACAAACCAACAAAGCAACAAGCCAACAAGCCAACAAACCAACAAACCAACAATCCAACAAACTAACAAACAAATAAACCAACAAAGAAATAAACCAACAAACCAAAAAACAAACAAACCAACAAGCCAACAAGCCAACAAACCAACAAACCAACAAACCAACAAACCAACAAACCAACAAGCCAACAAGCCAACAAACCAACAAACCAAAAAACCAACAAACAAAACAAACAAACCAACAAACCAACAAACCAACAAACCAACAAACCAACAAACCAACAAACCAACAAGCCAACAAACCAACAAACAAATAAACCAACAAACCAACAAACCAACAAAATAACAAATCGACAAACCAACGACCCAAAAAACCAACAAACCAACAAACCAACAAGCCAACAAGCCAACAAACCAACAAACCAACAAGCCAACAAACCAACAAACCAACAAGCCAACAAACCAACAAACCTACAAACCAACAAGCCAACAAACCAACAAACAAATAAACCAACAAACCAAAAAACAAACAAACCAACAAACCAACTAGCCAACAAACCAACAAACCAACAAGCCAACAAGCCAACAAACCAACAAACCAACAAACCAGCAAACCAACAAACCAACAAGCCAACAAACCAACAAACCAACAAGCCAACAAGCCAACAAACCAACAAACCAAAAAACCAATAAACCAACAAACCAACAATCCAACAAGCCAACAAACCAACAAACCAACAAGCCAACAAACCAACAAACCAACAAACCAACAAGCCAACAAACCAGCAAACCAACAAACCAACAAGCCAACAAACCAATTAACAAATAAACCAACAAACCAAAAAACCAACAAACCAAGAAACCAACAAACCAACAAACCAACAAACCAACAAACCAACAAACCAACAAACCAAAAAAAAAAAAAACAAAACCAACAAGCCAACAAACCAACAAACCAACAAACCAACAAACCAACAAACCAACAAACCAACAAGCCAACAAACCAACAAACCAAAAAAAAAAAAAACAAAACCAACAAGCCAACAAACCAACAAACCAACAAACCAACAAACCAACAAACCAACAAACCAACAAGCCAACAAACCAACAAACCAACAAACCAACAAACCAAAAAACCAACAAACAAAACCACCAAACCAACAAACCAACAAACCAACAAACCAACAAACCAACAAACCAACAAACCAACAAACCAACAAGCCAACAAACCAACAAACAAATAAACCAACAAACCAACAAACCAACAAACCGACAAACTAACAAACCAGAAAACCAACAAACCAACAAACCAACAAGCCAACAAGCCAACAAACCAACAAACCAACAAGCCAACAAGCCAACAAGCCAACAAGCCAACAAACCAACAAACCAACAATCCAACAAACTAACAAACAAATAAACCAACAAAGAAATAAACTAACAAACCAAAAAACAAACAAATCAACAAACCAACAAGCCAACAGACGAACAAACAAATAAACCAACAAACCAAAAAACAAACAAATCAATAAACCAACAAGCCAACAAACCAACAAACCAACAAGCCAACAATCCAACAAACCAACAAACCAACAAACCAACAAACCAACAAACCAACAAGCCAACAAACCAACAAACCAACAAACCAACAAGCCAACAAACCAACAAACCAACAAACCAAGTAACCAAAAAGCCAACAAACTAACAAACCAACAAGCCAATAAGCCAACAAACCAACAAACCAACAAAGCAACAAGCCAACAAGCCAACAAACCAACAAACCAACAAGCCAACAAACCAACAAACCAACAAGCCAACAAGCCGACAAACCAACAAACCAACAAACCAACAAGCCAACAAAATAACAAACCAACAAGCCAACAAACCAACAAACCAACAAACCAACAAACCAACAAGCCAACAAGCCAACAAACCAATGAACCAATAAGCCAACAAACGAACAAACCAAAAAACCAACAAACAAAACCAACAAACCAACAAACCAACAAACCAACAAACCAACAAACCAACCAGCCAACAAACCAACAAATCAACAAACCAACAAGCCAACAAACCAACAAACAAATAAACCAACAAACCAAAAAACCAACAAACCAACAAACCAACAAGCCAACAAACCAAAAAACCAACAAGCCAACAAGCCAACAAACCAACAAACCAACAAACCATCAAACCAACAAACCAACAAGCCAACAAACCAACAAACCAACAAACCAACAAGCCAACAAACCAACAAACCAACAAACCAAGTAACCAAAAAGCCAACAAACTAACAAACCAACAAGCCAACAATCCAACAAACCAGCAAACCAACAAAGCAACAAGCCAACAAGCCAACAAACCAACAAACCAAAAAGCCAACAAACCAACAAACCAACAAGCCAACAAGCCAACAAACCAACAAACCAACAAACCAACAAACCAACAAACCAACAAACCAACAAACCAACAAACCAACAAGCCAACAAACGAACAAACCAACAAACCAACAAACCAACAAGCCAACAAGCCAACAAACCAAAAAACCAACAAGCCAACAAACCAACAAACCAATAAACCAACAAACAAAACCAACAAACCAACAAACCAACAAACCAACAAACCAAAAAACCACCAAACAAATAAACCAACAAACCAACAAACCAACAAACCAAAAAACCAACAAACAAAACCAACAAACCAACAAACCAACAAACCAACAAACCAACAAACCAACAAACCAACAAACCAACAAGCTAACAAACCAACAAACAAATAAACAAACAAACCAACAAACCAACAAACCGACAAACCAACAAACCAAAAAACCAACAAACCAACAAACCAACAAGCCAACAAGCCAACAAACCAACAAACCAACAAGCCAACAAGCCAACAAGCCAACAAACCAACAAACCAACAAGCCAACAAGCCAACAAACCAACAAACCAACAAACCAACAAGCCAACAAACCAACAAACAAATAAACCAACAAACCAAAAAACATACAAACCAACAAACCAACAAGCCAAAAAACCAACAAACCAACAAACCAACAAGCCAACAAGCCAACAAACCAACAAACCAACAAACCAACAAACCAACAAACCAATAAGCCAACAAACCAACAAACCAACAAACCAACAAACCAACAAACCAACAAACCAACAAACCAACAAACCAACAAACCAACAAACCAACAAGCCAATAAGCCAACAAACCAACAAACCAACAATCCAACAAACTAACAAACAAATAAACCAACAAACCAACAAACCAACAAACCAACAAACCAACAAACCAAAAAACCAACAAACCAACAATCCAACAAACCAACAAACAAATAAACCAACAAACCAAAAAACAAACAAACCAAAAAGTCAACAAACCAACAAACCAACAAGCCAACAAGCCAACAAACCAACAAACCAACAAACCAACAAATTAACAAACCAACAAGCCAACAAGCCAACAAACCAACAAACCAACAATCCAACAAACTAACAAACAAATTAACCAACAAACCAACAACCCAACAAACCGACAAACCAACAAACCAACAAGCCAACAAACCAACAAACAAATAAACCAACAAACCAACAAACCAACAAACCGATAATACAACAAACCAGAAAACCAACAAACCAAAAAACCAACAAACCAACAAACCAACAAACAAATAAACCAACAAACCAAAAAACAAACAAACCGACAAACCAACAAGCCAACAAACCAACAAACCAACAAGCCAACAAGCCAACAAGCCAACAAACCAACAAACAAATAAACCAACAAACCAAAAAACAAACAAACCAACAAACCAACAAGCCAACAAACACCAAACCAACAAGCCAACAAGCCAACAAACCAACAAATCAACAAACCAACAAACCAACAAACCAACAAGCCAACAAACCAACAAACCAACAAACCAACAAGCCAACAAACCAACAAACCAACAAACCAACAAACCAACAAGCCAACAAGCCAACAAACCAACAAACCAACAATCCAACAAACTAACAAACAAATAAACCAACAAACAAATAAACCAACAAACCAAAAAACAAACAAACCAACAAACCAACAAGCCAACAAACCAACAAACCAACAAGCCAACAAGCCAACAAACCAACAAACCAACAAACCAACAAACCAACAAACCAACAAGCCAACAAACCAACAAACCAACAAACCAACAAACCAAAAAATTAACAAATGAAACTAACAAACCAACAAACCAACAAACCAACAAACCAATAAGCCAACAAACCCACAAGCAAATAAACCAACAAACCAACAAACCAACAAACCGACAAACCAACAAACCAAAAAACCAACAAACCAACAAGCCAACAAACCAACAAACCAACAAACCAACAAGCCAACAAACCAACAAACCAACAAACCAACAAGCCAACAAACCAACAAACAAATAAACCAACAAACCAAAAAACAAATAAACCAACAAACCAACAAGCCAACAAACCAACAAACCAACAAACCAACAAGCCAACAAACCAACAAACAAATAAACCAACAAACCAAAAAACATACAAACCAACAAACCAACAAGCCAAAAAACCAACAAACCAACAAACCAACAAGCCAACAAGCCAACAAACCAACAAACCAACAAACCAACAAACCAACAAACCAATAAGCCAACAAACCAACAAACCAACAAACCAACAAACCAACAAACCAACAAACCAACAAACCAACAAACCAACAAACCAACAAACCAACAAACCAACAAGCCAATAAGCCAACAAACCAACAAACCAACAATCCAACAAACTAACAAACAAATAAACCAACAAACCAACAAACCAACAAACCAACAAACCAACAAACCAAAAAACCAACAAACCAACAATCCAACAAACCAACAAACAAATAAACCAACAAACCAAAAAACAAACAAACCAACAAACCAAAAAGTCAACAAACCAACAAACCAACAAGCCAACAAGCCGACAAACCAACAAACCAACAAACCAACAAGCCAACAAAATAACAAACCAACAAGCCAACAAACCAACAAACCAACAAACCAACAAACCAACAAGCCAACAAGCCAACAAACCAATGAACCAATAAGCCAACAAACGAACAAACCAAAAAACCAACAAACAAAACCAACAAACCAACAAACCAACAAACCAACAAACCAACAAACCAACCAGCCAACAAACCAACAAATCAACAAACCAACAAGCCAACAAACCAACAAACAAATAAACCAACAAACCAAAAAACCAACAAACCAACAAACCAACAAGCCAACAAACCAAAAAACCAACAAGCCAACAAGCCAACAAACCAACAAACCAACAAACCATCAAACCAACAAACCAACAAGCCAACAAACCAACAAACCAACAAACCAACAAGCCAACAAACCAACAAACCAACAAACCAAGTAACCAAAAAGCCAACAAACTAACAAACCAACAAGCCAACAATCCAACAAACCAGCAAACCAACAAAGCAACAAGCCAACAAGCCAACAAACCAACAAACCAAAAAGCCAACAAACCAACAAACCAACAAGCCAACAAGCCAACAAACCAACAAACCAACAAACCAACAAACCAACAAACCAACAAACCAACAAACCAACAAACCAACAAGCCAACAAACGAACAAACCAACAAACCAACAAACCAACAAGCCAACAAGCCAACAAACCAAAAAACCAACAAGCCAACAAACCAACAAACCAATAAACCAACAAACAAAACCAACAAACCAACAAACCAACAAACCAAAAAACCACCAAACAAATAAACCAACAAACCAACAAACCAACAAACCAAAAAACCAACAAACAAAACCAACAAACCAACAAACCAACAAACCAACAAACCAACAAACCAACAAACCAACAAGCTAACAAACCAACAAACAAATAAACAAACAAACCAACAAACCAACAAACCGACAAACCAACAAACCAAAAAACCAACAAACCAACAAACCAACAAGCCAACAAGCCAACAAACCAACAAACCAACAAGCCAACAAGCCAACAAGCCAACAAACCAACAAACCAACAAGCCAACAAGCCAACAAACCAACAAACCAACAAACCAACAAGCCAACAAACCAACAAACAAATAAACCAACAAACCAAAAAACATACAAACCAACAAACCAACAAGCCAAAAAACCAACAAACCAACAAACCAACAAGCCAACAAGCCAACAAACCAACAAACCAACAAACCAACAAACCAACAAACCAATAAGCCAACAAACCAACAAACCAACAAACCAACAAACCAACAAACCAACAAACCAACAAACCAACAAACCAACAAACCAACAAACCAACAAGCCAATAAGCCAACAAACCAACAAACCAACAATCCAACAAACTAACAAACAAATAAACCAACAAACCAACAAACCAACAAACCAACAAACCAACAAACCAAAAAACCAACAAACCAACAATCCAACAAACCAACAAACAAATAAACCAACAAACCAAAAAACAAACAAACCAACAAACCAAAAAGTCAACAAACCAACAAACCAACAAGCCAACAAGCCAACAAACCAACAAACCAACAAACCAACAAATTAACAAACCAACAAGCCAACAAGCCAACAAACCAACAAACCAACAATCCAACAAACTAACAAACAAATTAACCAACAAACCAACAACCCAACAAACCGACAAACCAACAAACCAACAAGCCAACAAACCAACAAACAAATAAACCAACAAACCAACAAACCAACAAACCGATAATACAACAAACCAGAAAACCAACAAACCAAAAAACCAACAAACCAACAAACCAACAAACAAATAAACCAACAAACCAAAAAACAAACAAACCGACAAACCAACAAGCCAACAAACCAACAAACCAACAAGCCAACAAGCCAACAAGCCAACAAACCAACAAACAAATAAACCAACAAACCAAAAAACAAACAAACCAACAAACCAACAAGCCAACAAACACCAAACCAACAAGCCAACAAGCCAACAAACCAACAAATCAACAAACCAACAAACCAACAAACCAACAAGCCAACAAACCAACAAACCAACAAACCAACAAGCCAACAAACCAACAAACCAACAAACCAACAAACCAACAAGCCAACAAGCCAACAAACCAACAAACCAACAATCCAACAAACTAACAAACAAATAAACCAACAAACAAATAAACCAACAAACCAAAAAACAAACAAACCAACAAACCAACAAGCCAACAAACCAACAAACCAACAAGCCAACAAGCCAACAAACCAACAAACCAACAAACCAACAAACCAACAAACCAACAAGCCAACAAACCAACAAACCAACAAACCAACAAACCAAAAAATTAACAAATGAAACTAACAAACCAACAAACCAACAAACCAACAAACCAATAAGCCAACAAACCAACAAACAAATAAACCAACAAACCAACAAACCAACAAACCGACAAACCAACAAACCAAAAAACCAACAAACCAACAAGCCAACAAACCAACAAACCAACAAACCAACAAGCCAACAAACCAACAAACCAACAAACCAACAAGCCAACAAACCAACAAACAAATAAACCAACAAACCAAAAAACAAATAAACCAACAAACCAACAAGCCAACAAACCAACAAACCAACAAACCAACAAGCCAACAAACCAACAAACAAATAAACCAACAAACCAAAAAACATACAAACCAACAAACCAACAAGCCAAAAAACCAACAAACCAACAAACCAACAAGCCAACAAGCCAACAAACCAACAAACCAACAAACCAACAAACCAACAAACCAATAAGCCAACAAACCAACAAACCAACAAACCAACAAACCAACAAACCAACAAACCAACAAACCAACAAACCAACAAACCAACAAACCAACAAGCCAATAAGCCAACAAACCAACAAACCAACAATCCAACAAACTAACAAACAAATAAACCAACAAACCAACAAACCAACAAACCAACAAACCAACAAACCAAAAAACCAACAAACCAACAATCCAACAAACCAACAAACAAATAAACCAACAAACCAAAAAACAAACAAACCAACAACCCAAAAAGTCAACAAACCAACAAACCAACAAGCCAACAAGCCAACAAACCAACAAACCAACAAACCAACAAATTAACAAACCAACAAGCCAACAAGCCAACAAACCAACAAACCAACAATCCAACAAACTAACAAACAAATTAACCAACAAACCAACAACCCAACAAACCGACAAACCAACAAACCAACAAGCCAACAAACCAACAAACAAATAAACCAACAAACCAACAAACCAACAAACCGATAATACAACAAACCAGAAAACCAACAAACCAAAAAACCAACAAGCCAACAAGCCGACAAACCAACAAACCAACAAACCACCAAGCCAACAAGCCAACAAACCAACAAACCAACAAGCCAACAAAAACAAACCAACAAACCAACAAGCCAACAAACCAACAAACAAATAAACCAACAAACCAAAAAACAAACAAACCAACAAACCAACAAGCCAACAAACCAACAAACCAACAAACCAACAAGCCAACAACCCAACAAACCAACCATCCAACAAACTAACAAACAAATAAACCAACAAACCAACAAACCAACAAACCGACAAACCAACAAACCAACAAGCCAACAAACCAACAAACAAATAAACCAACAAACCAACAAACCAACAAACCGACAAACCAACAAACCAAAAAACCAACAAACCAACAAACCAACAAGCCAACAAGCCAACAAGCCAACAAACCAACAAGCCAACAAGCCAACAAACCAACAAACCAACAAACCAACAAGCCAACAAACCAACAAACCAACAAACCAACAAGCCAACAAACCAACAAACAAATAAACGAACAAACCAAAAAACAAACAAACCAACAAACCAACAAGCCAACAAGCCAACAAACCAACAAACCAACAAACCAACAAACCAACAAACCAACAAACCAACAAACCAACAAACCAACAAACCAACAAGCCAACAAACCAACAAACCAACAAACCAACAAGCCAACAAACCAACAAACAAATAAACCAACAAACCAAAAAACAAACAAACCAACAAACCAACAAGCCAACAAACCAACAAACCAACAAGCCAATAAGCCAACAAACCAACAAACCAACAAGCCAACAAACCAACAAACAAATAAACCAACAAACCAACAAACCAACAAACCAACCAACCGACAAACCAACAAACCAAAAAACCAACAAACCAACAAACCAACAAGCCAACAAGCCAACAAACCAACAAACCAACAAACCAACAAACCAACAAACCAACAAACAAATAAACCAACAAACCAAAAAACAAACAAACCGACAAACCAACAAGCCAACAAACCAACAAACCAACAAGCCAACAAGCCAACAAGCCAACAAACCAACAAACAAATAAACCAACAAACCAAAAAACAAACAAACCAACAAACCAACAAGCCAACAAACACCAAACCAACAAGCCAACAAGCCAACAAACCAACAAATCAACAAACCAACGAACCAACAAACCAACAAGCCAACAAACCAACAAACCAACAAACCAACAAGCCAACAAACCAACAAACCAACAAACCAACAAACCAACAAGCCAACAAGCCAACAAACCAACAAACCAACAATCCAACAAACTAACAAACAAATAAACCAACAAACAAATAAACCAACAAACCAAAAAACAAACAAACCAACAAACCAACAAGCCAACAAACCAACAAACCAACAAGCCAACAAGCCAACAAGCCAACAAACCAACAAACCAACAAACCAACAAACCAACAAACCAACAAGCCAACAAACCAACAAACCAACAAACCAAAAAATTAACAAATGAAACTAACAAACCAACAAACCAACAAACCAACAAACCAATAAGCCAACAAACCAACAAACAAATAAACCAACAAACCAACAAACCAACAAACCAACAAACCGACAAACCAACAAACCAAAAAACCAACAAACCAACAAACCAACAAGCCAACAAGCCAACATACCAACAAGCCAACATACCAACAAACCAACAAACCAACAAACCAACAAGCCAACAAACCAACAAACCAACAAACCAACAAGCCAACAAACCAACAAACCAACAAACCAACAAGCCAACAAACCAACAAACAAATAAACCAACAAACCAAAAAACAAATAAACCAACAAACCAACAAGCCAACAAACCAACAAACCAACAAACCAACAAGCCAACAAGCCAACAAACCAACAAACCAACAAACCAACAAACCAACAAACCAACAAGCCAACAAACAAACAAACCAACAAACCAACAAGCCAACAAACCAACAAACCAAAAAACCAACAAACCAACAAACCAACAAGCCAACAAGCCAACAAACCAACAAACCAACAAGCCAACAAACCAACAAACCAACAAACCAACAAACCAAAAAACCAACAAACCAAAAAACCAACAAACAAAACCAACAAACCAACAAACCAACAAACCAAAAAACCAACAAACCAACAAACCAACAAACCAACAAGCCAACAAACCAACAAACAAATAAACCAACAAACCAACAAACCAACAAGCCAACAAGCCAACAAACCAACAAACCAACAAACCAACAAGCCAACAAACCAACAAACCAAAAATCCAACAAACCAACAAACCAACAAGCCAACAAGCCAACAAACCAACAAGCCAACAAACCAACAAATCAACAAACCAACAAGCCAACAAACTAACAAACAAATAAACCAACAAACCAAAAAACCAACAAACCAACAAACCAGCAAACCAACAAACCAACAAACCAACAAACCAACAAACCAAAAAACCAACAAACAAAACCAACAAACCAACAAACCAACAAACCAACAAACCAACAAACCAACAAACCAACAAACCAACAAGCCAACAAACCAACAAACAAATAAACCAACAAACCAACAAACCAACAAACCGACAAACCAACAAACCAAAAAACCAACAAACCACCAAACCAACAAGCCAACAAACCAACAAACCAACAAGCGAACAAGCCAACAAACCAACAAACCAACAAGCCAACAAACCAACAAACCAACAAACCAACAAGCCAACAAACCAAAAAACAAACAAACCAACAAACCAACAAGCCAACAAACCAACAAACCAACAAGCCAACAAGCCAACAAACCAACAAACCAACAAACCGACAAACCGACAAACCAACAAACCAACAAGCCAACAAACCAACAAACCAACAAACCAACAAGCCAACAAACCAACAAACCAACAAACCAAGTTACCAAAAAGCCATCAAACTAACAAACCAACAAACCAACAAGCCAACAAGCCAACAAACCAACAAACCAACAAAGCAACAAGCCAACAAGCCAACAAACCAACAAACCACCAAACCAACAAACCAACAAACCAACAAGCCAACAAGCCAGCAAACCAACAAACCAACAAGCCAACAAACCAACAAACCAACAAGCCAACAAACCAACATACCACCAAACCAACAAACCAACAAGCCAACAAGCCAACAAACAACAAACCAACAAGCCAACAAACCAACAAACCAACAAACCAACATGCCAACAAACCAACAAATCAACAAATCAACAAACCAACAAACCTAAGAAACCAACAACCCAACAAACCAACAAACCAAAAAACCAACAAACAAACAAACCAACAAACCAAAAAACCAACAAACAAAACCAACAAACCAACAAACCAACAAACCAACAAACCAACAAACCAACAAATCAACAAGCCAAGAAACCAACAAACAAATAAACCAACAAACCAACAAACCAACAAACCTACAAGCCAACAAACCAACAAACCAACAAACCAACAAACCTACAAGCCAACAAGCCAACAAACCAACAAACCAACAAACCAACAAACCAACAAACCAACAAACCAACAAACCAACAAACCAACAAGCCAACAAACCAACAAACAAATAAACCAACAAAGCAAAAAACAAATAAACTAACAAACCAACAAGCCAACAAACCAACAAACCAACAAGCCAACAAGCCAACAAACCAACAAACCAACAAACCAACAAACCAACAAGCCAACAAACAAACAAACCAACAAACCAACAAGCCAACAAACCAACAAACCAAAAAACCAACAAACCAACAAACCAACAAGCCAACAAGCCAACAAACCAACAAACCAACAAGCCAACAAACCAACAAACTAACAAACTAACAAACCAAAAAACCAACAAACAAAACCAACAAACCAACAAACCAACAAACCAAAAAACCAACAAACCAACAAACCAACAAACCAACAAGCCAACAAACCAACAAACAAATAAACCAACAAACCAACAAACCAACAAGCCAACAAACCAACAAACCAACAAACCAACAAGCCAACAAACCAACAAACCAAAAAACCAACAAACCAACAAACCAACAAGCCAACAAGCCAACAAACCAACAAACCAACAAGCCAACAAACCAACAAACCAACAAACCAACAAGCCAACAAACCAACAAACCAACAAACCAACAAGCCAACAAACCAACAAACAAATAAACCAACAAACCAACAAACCAACAAACCAACAAACCAACAAACCAACAAACCAACAAACCAACAAACCAAAAAACCAACAAACCAACAAACCAACAAGCCAACAAGCCAACATACCAACAAGCCAACATACCAACAAAACAACAAACCAACAAACCAACAAGCCAACAAACCAACAAACCAACAAACCAACAAGCCAACAAACCAACAAACCAACAAACCAACAAGCCAACAAACCAACAAACAAATAAACCAACAAACCAAAAAACAAATAAACCAACAAACCAACAAGCCAACAAACCAACAAACCAACAAACCAACAAGCCAACAAGCCAACAAACCAACAAACCAACAAACCAACAAACCAACAAACCAACAAGCCAACAAACAAACAAACCAACAAACCAACAAGCCAACAAACCAAAAAACCAACAAACCAACAAACCAACAAGCCAACAAGCCAACAAACCAACAAACCAACAAGCCAACAAACCAACAAGCCAACAAACCAACAACCCAACAAGCCAACAAGCCAACAAACCACCAAACCAACAAACCAACAAACCAACAAACCAAAAAACCAACAAACCACAAACCAACAAGCCAACAAACCAACAAACCAACAAGCCAACAAACCGACGAACAAATAAACCAACAAACCAACAAACCAACAAGCCAACAAATAAATAAACCAACAAACCAACAAACCAACAAACCGACAAACCAACAAACCAAAAAACCAACAAACCAACAAACCAACAAGCCAACAAGCCAACAAACCAACAAACCAACAAACCAACAAGCCAACAAACAAATAAACCAACACACCAAAAAACAAACAAACCAACAAACCAACAAGCCAACAAACCAACAAACCAACAAGCCAACAAACCAACAAACAAATAAACCAACAAACCAAAAAACAAACAAACCAACAAACCAACAAGCCAACAAACCAACAAACCAACAAGCCAACAAGCCAACAAACCAACAAACCAACAAACCAACAAACCTACAAACCAACAAACCAACAAGCCAACAAACCAACAAACCAACAAACCAACAAGCCAACAAACCAACAAACCAACAAACCAATAAACCAACAAACCAACAAGCCAACAAGCCAACAAACCAACAAACCAATAATCCAACAAACTAACAAACAAATAAACCAACAAACAAATAAACCAACAAACCAAAAAACAAACAAACAAACAAACCAACAAGCCAATAAACCAACAAACCAACAAGCCAACAAGCCAACAAACTAGCAAACCAACAAACCAACACACCAACAAACCAACAAACCAACAAGCCAACACACCAACAAACCAACAAACCAAAAAACCAACAAACAAAACCTACAAACCAACAAACCAACAAACCAACAAACAACAAGCCAAAAAACCAACAAACAAATAAACAAATAAACCAACAAACCAACAAACCAACAAACCGACAAACCAACAAACCAACAAACCAACAAGCCAACAAACCAACAAACAAATAAACCAACAAACCAAAAAACAAACAAACCAACAAACCAACAAGCCAACAAACCAACAAACCAGAAAACAAACAAACCAACAAACCAACAAACCAACAAGCCAACAAGCCAACAAACCAACAAACCAACAAGACAACAAACCAGCAAACCAACAAACCAACAAGCCAACAAACCAACAAACCAACATACCAACAAGCCAACAAACCAACAAACAATTAAACCAACAAACCAAAAAACCAACAAACCAACAAACCAACAAACCAACAAGCCAACAAGCCAACAAACCAACAAACCAACAAGCCAACAAACCAACAAACCAACAAACCAACAAGCCAACAAACCAACAAACCAACAAGCCAACAAGCCAACAAACCAACAAACCAACAAGCCAACAAACCAACAAATAAATAAACCAACAAACCAACAAACCAACAAACCAACAAACCAACAAACCAAAAAAAAAACAAACCAACAAACCAACAAGCCAACAAGCCAACAAACCAACAAACCAACAAACCAACAAACCAACAAACCAACAAACCAACAAGCCAACAAACCAACAAACCAACAAACCAACAAGCCAACAAACCAACAAACCAACAAACCAACAAACCAACAAACCAACAAGCCAACAAGCCAACAAACCAACAAACCAATAATCCAACAAACTAACAAACAAATAAACCAACAAACAAATAAACCAACAAACCAAAAAACAAACAAACAAACAAACCAACAAGCCAATAAACCAACAAACCAACAAGCCAACAAGCCAACAAACTAGCAAACCAACAAACCAACACACCAACAAACCAACAAACAACAAGCCAAAAAACCAACAAACAAATAAACAAATAAACCAACAAACCAACAAACCAACAAACCGACAAACCAACAAACCAACAAACCAACAAGCCAACAAACCAACAAACAAATAAACCAACAAACCAAAAAACAAACAAACCAACAAACCAACAAGCCAACAAACCAACAAACCAGAAAACAAACAAACCAACAAACCAACAAACCAACAAACCAACAAGCCAACAAGCCAACAAACCAACAAACCAATAATCCAACAAACTAACAAACAAATAAACCAATAAACAAATAAACCAACAAACCAAAAAACAAACAAACAAACAAACCAACAAGCCAATAAACCAACAAACCAACAAGCCAACAAGCCAACAAACTAGCAAACCAACAAACCAACACACCAACAAACCAACAAACCAACAAGCCAACACACCAACAAACCAACAAACCAAAAAACCAACAAACAAAACCAACAAACCAACAAACCAACAAACCAACAAACAACAAGCCAAAAAACCAACAAACAAATAAACAAATAAACCAACAAACCAACAAACCAACAAACCGACAAACCAACAAACCAACAAACCAACAAGCCAACAAACCAACAAACAAATAAACCAACAAACCAAAAAACAAACAAACCAACAAACCAACAAGCCAACAAACCAACAAACCAGAAAACAAACAAACCAACAAACCAACAAACCAACAAACCAACAAGCCAACAAGCCAACAAACCAACAAACCAACAAGACAACAAACCAGCAAACCAACAAACCAACAAGCCAACAAACCAACAAACCAACATACCAACAAGCCAACAAACCAACAAACAATTAAACCAACAAACCAAAAAACCAACAAACCAACAAACCAACAAACCAACAAGCCAACAAGCCAACAAACCAACAAACCAACAAGCCAACAAACCAACAAACCAACAAACCAACAAGCCAACAAACCAACAAACCAACAAGCCAACAAGCCAACAAACCAACAAACCAACAAGCCAACAAACCAACAAATAAATAAACCAACAAACCAACAAACCAACAAACCGACAAACCAACAAACCAAAAAAAAAAACAAACCAACAAACCAACAAGCCAACAAGCCAACAAACCAACAAACCAACAAACCAACAAACCAACAAACCAACAAACCAACAAGCCAACAAACCAACAAACCAACAAGCCAACAAGCCAACAAACCAACAAACCAACAAACCAACAAACCAACAAACCAACAAGCCAACAAGCCAACAAACCAACAAACCAACAATCCAACAAACTAACAAACAAATAAACCAACAAACCAACAAACCAACAAACCGACAAACCAACAAACCAACAAGCCAACAAACCAACAAACAAATAAACCAACAAACCAACAAACCAACAAACCGACAATCCAACAAACCAAAAAACCAACAAACCAACAAACCAACAAGCCAATAAGCCAACAAGCCAACAAGCCAACAAACCAACAAACCAACAAACCAACAAACCAACAAACCAACAAGCCAACAAACCAACAAACCAACAAACCAAAAAACCAACAAACAAAACCAACAAACCAACAAACCAACAAACCAACAAACCAACAAACCAACAAACCAACAAGCCAACAAACCAACAAACCAACAAGCCAACAAACCAACAAACAAATAAACCAACAAACCAAAAAACAAACAAACCAACAAACCAACAAGCCAACAAACCAACAAACCAACAAGCCAACAAGCCAACAAACCAACAGACCAACAAACCAACAAACAAATAAACCAACAAACCAACAAACCAACAAACCGACAAACCAACAAACCAAAAAACCAACAAGCCAACAAGCCAACAAACCAACAAACCAACAATCCAACAAACTAACAAACAAATAAACCAACAAACCAACAAACCAACAAACCAACAAACCAACAAACCAAAAAACCAACAAACCAACAAGCCAACAAACCAACAAACAAATAAACAAACAAACCAAAAAACAAACAAACCAAATAACCAACAAGCCAACAAACCAACAAACCAACAAGCCAACAAGCCAACAAACCACCAAACCAACAAACCAACAAACCAACAAACCAACAAACCAACAAACCAACAAACCAACAAACCAACAAACCAACAAGCCAACAAACCAACAAACCAACAAGCCAACAAACAGACGAACAAATAAACCAACAAACCAAAAAACAAAGAAACCAACAAACCAACAAACCAACAAACCAACAAGCCAACAAGCCAACAAACCAACAAACCAACAAGCCAACAAACCAACAAATAAATAAACCAACAAACCAACAAACCAACAAACCGACAAACCAACAAACCAAAAAACCAACAAACCAACAAACCAACAAGCCAACAAGCCAACAAACCAACAAACCAACAAACCAACAAGCCAACAAACCAACAAACAAATAAAACAACACACCAAAAAAAAACAAACCAACAAACCAACAAGCCAACAAACCAACAAACCAACAAGCCAACAAGCCAACAAACCAACAAACAAATAAACCAACAAACCAAAAAACAAACAAACCAACAAACCAACAAGCCAACAAACCAACAAACCAACAAGCCAACAAGCCAACAAACCAACAAACCAACAAACTAACAAGCCAACAAACCAACAAACCAACAAACCAACAAGCCAACAAACCAACAAACCAACAAACCAACAAACCAACAAACCAATAATCCAACAAACCAAAAAACAAACAAACAAACAAACCAACAAGCCAATAAACCAACAAACCAACAAGCCAACAAGCCAACAAACCAACAAACCAGCAAACCAACAAACCAACAAACCAACAAGCCAACACACCAACAAACCAACAAACCAAAAAACCAACAAACAAAACCAACAAACCAACAAACCAACAAACCAACAAACAACAAGCCAAAAAACCAACAAACAAATAAACAAATAAACCTACAAACCAACAAACCAACAAACCGACAAACCAACAAGCCAACAAACCAACAAACCAACAAACCAACAAGCCAACAAACCAACAAACAAATAAACCAACAAACCAAAAAACAAACAAACCAACAAACCAACAAGCCAACAAACCAACAAACCAACAAGCCAACAAGCCAACAAGCCAACAAACCAACAAACCAACAAACCAACAAACCAACAAACCAACAAGCCAACAAATCAACAAACCAACAAACCAACAAACAATTAAACCAACAAACCAAAAAACCAACAAACCAACAAAACAACAAACAAATAAACCAACAAACCAGAAAACAAACAAACCAACAAACCAACAAACCAACAAGCCAACAAGCCAACAAACCAACAAACCAACAATCCAACAAACCAACAAACCAACAAACCAACAAACCAACAAGCCAACAAACCAACAAACCAACATACCAACAAGCCAACAAACCAACAAACAATTAAACCAACAAACCAAAAAACCAACAAACCAACAAACAAATAAACCAACAAACCAGAAAACAAACAAACCAACAAACTAACAAACCAACAAACCAACAAGCCAACAAGCCAACAAGCCAACAAACCAACAAACCAACAAACCAACAAACCAACAAGCCAACAAGCCAACAAACCAACAAACCAACAATCTAACAAACTAACAAACAAATAAATCAACAAACCAACAAACCAACAAACCGACAAACCAACAAACCAACAAGACAACAAACCAACAAACAAATAAACCAACAAACCAACAAACCAACAAACCAACAAACCAACAAACCAAAAAACCAACAAACCAACAAACCAACAAGCCAACAAGCCAACAAGCCAACAAACCAACAAACCAACAAACCAACAAACCAACAAACCAACAAGCCAACAAACCAACAAACCAACAAACCAAAAAACCAACAAACTTACCCAACAAACCAACAAACCAACAAACTAACAAACCAACAAACCAGCAAACCAACAAACCAACAAACCAACAAGCCAACAAACCAACAAACCAACAAACCAACAAACCAACAAACCAACAAGCCAACAAACCAACAAACCAACAAACCAAAAAACCAACAAACAAAACCAACAAACCAACAAACCAACAAACCAACAAACCAACAAACCAACAAACCAACAAGCCAACAAACCAACAAACCAACAAGCCAACAAACCAACAAACAAATAAACCAACAAACCAAAAAACAAACAAACCAACAAACCAACAAACCAACAAACCAACAAACCAACAAGCCAACAAGCCAACAAACCAACAAACCAACAAGCCAACAAACCAACAAACAAATAAACCAACAAATCAACAAACCAACAAACCGACAAACCAACAAACCAACAAGCCAACAAACCAACAAACAAATAAACCAACAAACCAACAAACCAACAAACCAACAAACCGACAAACCAACAAACCAAAAAACCAACAAACCAACAAACCAACAAGCCAACAAGCCAACAAACCAACAAGCCAACAAACCAACAAACAAATAAACCAACAAACCAAAAAACAAACAAACAAACAAACCAACAAACCAACAAGCCAACAAACCAACAAACCAACAAGCCAACAAGCCAACAAACCAACAAACCAACAAACCAACAAACCAACAAACCAACAAACTTACAAGCCAACAAGCCAACAAACCAACAAACCAACAATCCAACAAACAAACAAATAAATCAACAAACCAACAAACCAACAAACCAACAAACCGACAAACCAACAAACCAACAAGCCAACAAACTAACAAACAAATAAACCAACAAGCCAACAAACCAACAAACCAACAAACCAAAAAACCAACAAACCAACAAACCAACAAGCCAACAAGCCAACAAGCCAACAAACCAACAAACCAACAAAATAACAAACCAACAAACCAACAAGCCAACAAACCAGCAAACCAACAAACCAAAAAACCAACAAAACAAAACCAACAAACCAACAAACCAACAAACAAACAAACCAACAAGCCCACAAACCAACAAACCAACAAGCCAACAAACCAACAAACAAATAAACCAACAAACCAAAAAACAAACAAACCAACAAACCAACAAACCAACAAACCAACAAGCCAACAAGCCAACAAACCAACAAACCAACAAGCCAACAAACCAACAAACAAATAAACCAACAAACCAACAAACAAATAAACCAACAAACCAAAAAACAAACAAACAAACAAACCAACAAGCCAATAAACCAACAAACCAACAAGCCAACAAGCCAACAAACCAACAAACCAACAAACCAACAAACCAACAAACCAACAAGCCAACACACCAACAAACCAACAAACCAAAAAACCAACAAGCAAAACCAACAAACCAACAAACCAACAAACAACAAGCCAAAAAACCAACAAACAAATAAACAAATAAACCTACAAACCAACAAACCAACAAACCGACAAACCAACAAGCCAACAAACCAACAAACCAACAAACCAACAAACCAACAAACCAACAAACCAACAAACCAACAAGCCAACAAATCAACAAACCAACAAACCAACAAACAATTAAACCAACAAACCAAAAAACCAACAAACCAACAAACCAACAAACAAATAAACCAACAAACCAGAAAACAAACAAACCAACAAACCAACCAACCAACAAGCCAACAAGCCAACAAACCAACAAACCTACAATCCAACAAACCAACAAACCAACAAACCAACAAGCCAACAAACCAACAAACCAACATACCAACAAGCCAACAAACCAACAAACAATTAAACCAACAAACCAAAAAACCAACAAACCAACAAACAAATAAACCAACAAACCAGAAAACAAACAAACCAAAAAACCAACAAACCAACAAACCAACAAGCCAACAAGCCAACAAGCCAACAAACCAACAAACCAACAAACCAACAAACCAACAAGCCAACAAGCCAACAAACCAACAAACCAACAATCTAACAAACTAACAAACAAATAAATCAACAAACCAACAAACCAACAAACCGACAAACCAACAAACTAACAAGCCAACAAACCAACAAACAAATAAACCAACAAACCAACAAACCAACAAACCAACAAACCAACAAACCAAAAAACCAACAAACCAACAAACCAACAAGCCAACAAGCCAACAAGCCAACAAACCAACAAACCAACAAACCAACAAACCAACAAACCAACAAGCCAACAAACCAACAAACCAACAAACCAAAAAACCAACCAACTTAACCAACAAACCAACAAACCAACAAACTAACAAACCAACAAACCAGCAAACCAACAAACCAACAAACCAACAAGCCAACAAACCAACAAACCAACAAACCAACAAACCAACAAACCAACAAGCCAACAAACCAACAAACCAACAAACCAAAAAACCAACAAACAAAACCAACAAACTAACAAACCAACAAACCAACAAACCAACAAACCAACAAACCAACAAGCCAACAAACCAACAAACCAACAAGCCAACAAACCAACAAACAAATAAACCAACAAACCAAAAAACAAACAAACCAACAAACCAACAAACCAACAAACCAACAAACCAACAAGCCAACAAGCCAACAAACCAACAAACCAACAAGCCAACAAACCAACAAACAAATAAACCAACAAACCAACAAACCAACAAACCGACAAACCAACAAACCAACAAGCCAACAAACCAACAAACAAATAAACCAACAAACCAACAAACCAACAAACCAACAAACCGACAAACCAACAAACCAAAAAACCAACAAACCAACAAACCAACAAGCCAACAAGCCAACAAACCAACAAGCCAACAAACCAACAAACAAATAAACCAACAAACCAAAAAACAAACAAACAAACAAACCAACAAACCAACAAGCCAACAAACCAACAAACCAACAAGCCAACAAGCCAACAAACCAACAAACCAACAAACCAACAAACCAACAAACCAACAAGCCAACAAGCCAACCAACCAACAAACCAACAATCCAACAAACAAACAAATAAATCAACAAACCAACAAACCAACAAACCAACAAACCGACAAACCAACAAACCAACAAGCCAACAAACCAACAAACAAATAAACCAACAAACCAACAAACCAACAAACCAACAAACCAAAAAACCAACAAACCAACAAACCAACAAGCCAACAAGCCAACAAGCCAACAAACCAACAAACCAACAAAATAACAAACCAACAAACCAACAAGCCAACAAACCAGCAAACCAACAAACCAAAAAACCAACAAAACAAAACCAACAAACCAACAAACCAACAAACAAACAAACCAACAAGCCCACAAACCAACAAACCAACAAGCCAACAAACCAACAAACAAATAAACCAACAAACCAAAAAACAAACAAACCAACAAACCAACAAACCAACAAACCAACAAGCCAACAAGCCAACAAACCAACAAACCAACAAGCCAACAAACCAACAAACAAATAAACCAACAAACCAACAAACCAACAAACCGACAAACCAACAAACCAAAAAACCAACAAACCAACAAACCAACAAACCAACAAACCAACAAACAACAAGCCAAAAAACCAACAAACAAATAAACAAATAAACCAACAAACCAACAAACCAACAAACCGACAAACCAACAAGCCAACAAACCAACAAACCAACAAACCAACAAGCCAACAAACCAACAAACAAATAAACCAACAAACCAAAAAACAAACAAACCAACAAACCAACAAGCCAACAAACCAACAAACCAACAAGCCAACAAGCCAACAAGCCAACAAACCAACAAACCAACAAACCAACAAACCAACAAACCAACAAGCCAACAAATCAACAAACCAACAAACCAACAAACAATTAAACCAACAAACCAAAAAACCAACAAACCAACAAACCAACAAACAAATAAACCAACAAACCAGAAAACAAACAAACCAACAAACCAACAAACCAACAAGCCAACAAGCCAACAAACCAACAAACCAACAAGCCAACAAACCAATAAACCAACAAACCAACAAGCCAACAAACCAACAAACCAACATACCAACAAGCCAACAAACCAACTAACAATTAAACCAACAAACCAAAAAACCAACAAACCAACAAACCAACAAACAAATAAACCAACAAACCAGAAAACAAACAAACCAACAAACCAACAAACCAACAAATCAACAAACCAACAAGCCAATAAGCCAACAAGCCAACAAACCAACAAACCAACAAACCAACAAACCAACAAGCCAACAAGCCAACAAACCAACAAACCAACAATCTAACAAACTAACAAACAAATAAATCAACAAACCAACAAACCAACAAACCGACAAACCAACAAACCAACAAGCCAACAAACCAACAAACAAATAAACCAACAAACCAACAAACCAACAAACCAACAAACCAACAAACCAAAAAACCAACAAACCAACAAACCAACAAGCCAACAAGCCAACAAGCCAACAAACCAACAAACCAACAAACCAACAAACCAACAAACCAACAAGCCAACAAACCAACAAACCAACAAACCAAAAAACCAACAAACTTAACCAACAAACCAACAAACCAACAAGCCAACAAACCAACAAACCAACAAACCAACAAACCAACAAACCAACAAGCCAACAAACCAACAAACCAACAAACCAAAAAACCAACAAACTTAACCAACAAACCAACAAACCAACAAACCAACAAACCAACAAACCAACAAACCAACAAACCAACAAACCAACAAGCCAACAAACCAACAAACCAACAAACCAACAAACCAACAAACCAACAAACCAACAAGCCAACAAACCAACAAACCAACAAACCAAAAAACCAACAAACAAAACCAACAAACCAACAAACCAACAAACCAACAAACCAACAAACCAACAAACCAACAAGCCAACAAACCAACAAACCAACAAGCCAACAAACCAACAAACAAATAAACCAACAAACCAAAAAACAAACAAACCAACAAACCAACAAACCAACAAACCAACAAACCAACAAACCAACAAGCCAACAAGCCAACAAACCAACAAACCAACAAGCCAACAAACCAACAAACCAAAAAACCAACAAACCAACAAACCAACAAGCCAACAAGCCAACAAGCCAACAAGCCAACAAACCAACAAACCAACAAACCAACAAACCAACAAACCAACAAACCAACAAACCAACAAACCAAAAAACCAACAAACTTAACCAACAAACCAACAAACCAACAAACCAACAAACCAACAAACCAACAAACCAACAAACCAACAAACCAACAAGCCAACAAATCAACAAACCAACAAACCAACAAACAATTAAACCAACAAACCAAAAAACCAACAAACCAACAAACCAACAAACAAATAAACCAACAAACCAGAAAACAAACAAACCAACAAACCAACCAACCAACAAGCCAACAAGCCAACAAACCAACAAACCAACAATCCAACAAACCAACAAACCAACAAACCAACAAGCCAACAAACCAACAAACCAACATACCAACAAGCCAACAAACCAACAAACAATTAAACCAACAAACCAAAAAACCAACAAACCAACAAACAAATAAACCAACAAACCAGAAAACAAACAAACCAACAAACCAACAAACCAACAAACCAACAAGCCAACAAGCCAACAAGCCAACAAACCAACAAACCAACAAACCAACAAACCAACAAGCCAACAAGCCAACAAACCAACAAACCAACAATCTAACAAACTAACAAACAAATAAATCAACAAACCAACAAACCAACAAACCGACAAACCAACAAACCAACAAGCCAACAAACCAACAAACAAATAAACCAACAAACCAACAAACCAACAAACCAACAAACCAACAAACCAACAAACCAAAAAACCAACAAACCAACAAACCAACAAGCCAACAAGCCAACAAGCCAACAAACCAACAAACCAACAAACCAACAAACCAACAAACCAACAAACCAACAAGCCAACAAACCAACAAACCAACAAACCAAAAAACCAACAAACTTAACCAACAAACCAACAAACCAACAAACTAACAAACCAACAAACCAGCAAACCAACAAACCAACAAACCAACAAGCCAAAAAACCAACAAACCAACAAACCAACAAACCAACAAACCAACAAGCCAACAAACCAACAAACCAACAAACCAAAAAACCAACAAACAAAACCAACAAACCAACAAACCAACAAACCAACAAACCAACAAACCAACAAACCAACAAGCCAACAAACCAACAAACCAACAAGCCAACAAACCAACAAACAAATAAACCAACAAACCAAAAAACAAACAAACCAACAAACCAACAAACCAACAAACCAACAAACCAACAAGCCAGCAAGCCAACAAACCAACAAACCAACAAGCCAACAAACCAACAAACAAATAAACCAACAAACCAACAAACCAACAAACCGACAAACCAACAAACCAACAAGCCAACAAACCAACAAACAAATAAACCAACAAACCAACAAACCAACAAACCAACAAACCGACAAACCAACAAACCAAAAAACCAACAAACCAACAAACCAACAAGCCAACAAGCCAACAAACCAACAAGCCAACAAACCAACAAACAAATAAACCAACAAACCAAAAAACAAACAAACAAACAAACCAACAAACCAACAAGCCAACAAAATAACAAACCAACAAACCAACAAGCCAACAAACCAACAAACCAACAAACCAAAAAACCAACAAACTTAACCAACAAACCAACAAACCAACAAACCAACAAACCAACAAACCAACAAACCAACAAACCAACAAACCAACAAGCCAACAAACCAACAAACCAACAAACCAACAAACCAACAAACCAACAAACCAACAAGCCAACAAACCAACAAACCAACAAACCAAAAAACCAACAAACAAAACCAACAAACCAACAAACCAACAAACCAACAAACCAACAAACCAACAAACCAACAAGCCAACAAACCAACAAACCAACAAGCCAACAAACCAACAAACAAATAAACCAACAAACCAAAAAACAAACAAACCAACAAACCAACAAACCAACAAACCAACAAACCAACAAGCCAACAAGCCAACAAACCAACAAACCAACAAGCCAACAAACCAACAAACCAAAAAACCAACAAACCAACAAACCAACAAGCCAACAAGCCAACAAGCCAACAAGCCAACAAACCAACAAACCAACAAACCAACAAACCAACAAACCAACAAACCAACAAACCAACAAACCAAAAAACCAACAAACTTAACCAACAAACCAACAAACCAACAAACCAACAAACCAACAAACCAACAAACCAACAAACCAACAAACCAACAAACCAACAAGCCAACAAATCAACAAACCAACAAACCAACAAACAATTAAACCAACAAACCAAAAAACCAACAAACCAACAAACCAACAAACAAATAAACCAACAAACCAGAAAACAAACAAACCAACAAACCAACCAACCAACAAGCCAACAAGCCAACAAACCAACAAACCAACAATCCAACAAACCAACAAACCAACAAACCAACAAGCCAACAAACCAACAAACCAACATACCAACAAGCCAACAAACCAACAAACAATTAAACCAACAAACCAAAAAACCAACAAACCAACAAACAAATAAACCAACAAACCAGAAAACAAACAAACCAACAAACCAACAAACCAACAAACCAACAAGCCAACAAGCCAACAAGCCAACAAACCAACAAACCAACAAACCAACAAACCAACAAGCCAACAAGCCAACAAACCAACAAACCAACAATCTAACAAACTAACAAACAAATAAATCCACAAACCAACAAACCAACAAACCGACAAACCAACAAACCAACAAGCCAACAAACCAACAAACAAATAAACCAACAAACCAACAAACCAACAAACCAACAAACCAACAAACCAAAAAACCAACAAACCAACAAACCAACAAGCCAACAAGCCAACAAGCCAACAAACCAACAAACCAACAAACCAACAAACCAACAAGCCAACAAACCAACAAACCAACAAACCAAAAAACCAACAAACAAAACCAACAAACCAACAAACCAACAAACCAACAAACCAACAAACCAACAAACCAACAAGCCAACAAACCAACAAACCAACAAGCCAACAAACCAACAAACAAATAAACCAACAAACCAAAAAACAAACAAACCAACAAACCAACAAACCAACAAACCAACAAACCAACAAGCCAGCAAGCCAACAAACCAACAAACCAACAAGCCAACAAACCAACAAACAAATAAACCAACAAACCAACAAACCAACAAGCCAACAAACCAACAAACCAACAAACCAAAAAACCAACAAACAAAACCAACAAACCAACAAACCAACAAACCAACAAACCAACAAACCAACAAACCAACAAGCCAACAAACCAACAAACCAACAAGCCAACAAACCAACAAACAAATAAACCAACAAACCAAAAAACAAACAAACCAACAAACCAACAAACCAACAAACCAACAAACCAACAAGCCAGCAAGCCAACAAACCAACAAACCAACAAGCCAACAAACCAACAAACAAATAAACCAACAAGCCAACAAACCAACAAACAAATAAACCAACAAACCAACAAACCAACAAACCAACAAACCGACAAACCAACAAACCAAAAAACCAACAAACCAACAAACCAACAAGCCAACAAGCCAACAAACCAACAAGCCAACAAACCAACAAACAAATAAACCAACAAACCAAAAAACAAACAAACAAACAAACCAACAAACCAACAAGCCAACAAAATAACAAACCAACAAGCCAACAAGCCAACAAACCAACAAACCAACAAACCAACAAACCAACAAACCAACAAGCCAACAAGCCAACAAACCAACAAACCAACAATCCAACAAACCAACAAACCGACAAACCAACAAACCAACAAGCCAACAAACCAACAAACAAATAAACCAACAAACCAACAAACCAACAAACCAACAAACCAAAAAACCAACAAACCAACAAACCAACAAGCCAACAAGCCAACAAGCCAACAAACCAACAAACCAACAAAATAACAAACCAACAAACCAACAAGCCAACAAACCAGCAAACCAACAAACCAAAAAACCAACAAAACAAAACCAACAAACCAACAAACCAACAAACAAACAAACCAACAAGCCCACAAACCAACAAACCAACAAGCCAACAAACCAACAAACAAATAAACCAACAAACCAAAAAACAAACAAACCAACAAACCAACAAACCAACAAACCAACAAGCCAACAAGCCAACAAACCAACAAACCAACAAGCCAACAAACCAACAAACAAATAAACCAACAAACCAACAAACCAACAAACCGACAAACCAACAAACCAAAAAACCAACAAACCAACAAACCAACAAACCAACATACCAACAAACAACAAGCCAAAAAACCAACAAACAAATAAACAAATAAACCAAAAAACCAACAAACCAACAAACCGACAAACCAACAAGCCAACAAACCAACAAACCAACAAACCAACAAGCCAACAAACCAACAAACAAATAAACCAACAAACCAAAAAACAAACAAACCAACAAACCAACAAGCCAACAAACCAACAAACCAACAAGCCAACAAGCCAACAAGCCAACAAACCAACAAACCAACAAACCAACAAACCAACAAACCAACAAACAAATAAACCAACAAACTAGAAAACAAACAAACCAACAAACCAACAAACCAACAAGCCAACAAGCCAACAAACCAACAAACAAATAAACCAACAAACCAACAAACCAACAAACCAACAAACCAAAAAACCAACAAACCAACAAACCAACAAGCCAACAAGCCAACAAGCCAACAAACCGACAAACCAACAAAATAACAAACCAACAAACCAACAAGCCAACAAATCAACAAACCAACAAACCAACAAACAATTAAACCAACAAACCAAAAAACCAACAAACCAACAAACAAACAAACAAATAAACCAACAAACTAGAAAACAAACAAACCAACAAACCAACAAACCAACAAGCCAACAAGCCAACAAACCAACAAACCAACAAGCCAACAAACCAATAAACCAACAAACCAACAAGCCAACAAACCAACAAACCAACATACCAACAAGCCAACAAACCAACTAACAATTAAACCAACAAACCAAAAAACCAACAAACCAACAAACCAACAAACAAATAAACCAACAAACCAGAAAACAAACTAACCAACAAACCAACAAACCAACAAACCAACAAGCCAACAAGCCAACAAGCCAACAAACCAACAAACCAACAAACCAACAAACCAACAAGCCAACAAGCCAACAAACCAACAAACCAACAATCTAACAAACTAACAAACAAATAAATCAACAAACCAACAAACCAACAAACCGACAAACCAACAAACCAACAAGCCAACAAACCAACAAACAAATAAACCAACAAACCAACAAACCAACAAACCAACAAACCAACAAACCAAAAAACCAACAAACCAACAAACCAACAAGCCAACAAGCCAACAAGCCAACAAACCAACAAACCAACAAACCAACAAACCAACAAACCAACAAGCCAACAAACCAACAAACCAACAAACCAAAAAACCAACAAACTTAACCAACAAACCAACAAACCAACAAACCAACAAACCAACAAACCAACAAACCAACAAACCAACAAACCAACAAACCAACAAGCCAACAAACCAACAAACCAACAAACCAACAAACCAACAAACCAACAAGCCAACAAACCAACAAACCAACAAACCAAAAAACCAACAAACAAAACCAACAAACAAAACCAACAAACCAACAAACCAACAAACCAACAAACCAACAAACCAACAAGCCAACAAACCAACAAACCAACAAGCCAACAAACCAACAAACAAATAAACCAACAAACCAAAAAACAAACAAACCAACAAACCAACAAACCAACAAACCAACAAACCAACAAACCAACAAGCCAACAAACCAACAAACCAACAAGCCAACAAACCAACAAACAAATAAACCAACAAACCAACAAACCAACAAACCGACAAACCGACAAACCAACAAGCCAACAAACCAACAAACAAATAAACCAACAAACCAACACACCAACAAACCGACAAACCAACAAACCAAAAAACCAACAAACCAAAAAACCAACAAACCAACAAGCCAACAAACCAACAAGCCAACAAACCAACAAGCCAACAAACCAACAAACAAATAAACCAACAAACCAAAAAACAAACAAACAAACAAACAAACAAACCAACAAACCAACAAGCCAACAAACCAACAAACCAACAAGACAACAAGCCAACAAACCAACAAACCAACAAACCAACAAACCAACAAACCAACAAGCCAACAAGCCAACAAACCAACAAACCAACAATCCAACAAACAAACAAATAAATCAACAAACCAACAAACCAACAAACCAACAAACCGACAAACCAACAAACCAACAAGCCAACAAACCAACAAACAAATAAACCAACAAACCAACAAACCAACAAACCAACAAACCAAAAAACCAACAAACCAACAAACCAACAAGCCAACAAGCCAACAAGCCAACAAACCAACAAACCAACAAAATAACAAACCAACAAACCAACAAGCCAACAAACCAGCAAACCAACAAACCAAAAAACCAACAAAACAAAACCAACAAACCAACAAACCAACAAACAAGCAAACCAACAAGCCAAAAAACCAACAAACCAACAAGCCAACAAACCAACAAACAAATAAACCAACAAACCAAAAAACAAACAAACCAACAAACCAACAAACCAACAAACCAACAAGCCAACAAGCCAACAAACCAACAAACCAACAAACCAACAAACAAATAAACCAACAAACCAACAAACCAACAAACCGACAAACCAACAAACCAAAAAACCAACAAACCAACAAACCAACAAGCCAACAAGCCAACAAACCAACAAACCAACAAACCAACAAGCCAACAAACCAACAAACAAATAAACCAACAAACCAAAAAACA
Source organism: Atherix ibis (assembly GCA_958298945.1). Classification (NCBI taxonomy): domain Eukaryota; kingdom Metazoa; phylum Arthropoda; class Insecta; order Diptera; family Athericidae; genus Atherix; species Atherix ibis. Next base: position 66,170,781 of record OY282608.1, on the reverse strand, counting down.
AACAAACCAACAAACAAACAAGCCAACAAACCAACAAACGAACAAGCCAACAAGCCAACAAACCAACAAACAAATAAACCAACAAACCAAAAAACAAACAAACCAACAAACCAACAAGCCAACAAACCAACAAACCAACAAACCAACAAGCCCACAAGCCAACAAACCAACAAACCAACAAACCAACAAGCCAACAAACCAACAAACCAACAAACAAACAAACCAACAAGCCAACAAGCCAAGAAACCATCAAACCAATAATCCAACAAACTAACAAACAAATAAACCAACAAACAAATAAACCAACAAACCAAAAAACAAACAAACCAACAAACCAACCAGCCAACAAACCAACAAACCAACAAGCCAACAAGCCAACAAACCAACAAACCAACAAACCAACAAGCCAACAAACCAACAAACCAACAAACCAAAAAACCAACAAACAAAACCAACAAACCAACAAACCAACAAACCAACAAACCAACAAACCAACAAACAACAAGCCAACAAACCAACAAACAAATAAACCAATAAACCAACAAACCAATAAACCAACAAACCGACAAACCAACAAACCAAAAAACCAACCAACCATCAAACCAACAAGCCAACAAACCAACAAACCAACAAACCAACAAGCCAACAAACCAACAAACCAACAAACCAACAAGCCAACAAACCAACAAACAAATAAACCAACAAACCAACAAACCAACAAGCCAACAAACCAAAAAACCAACAAACCAAAAAACCAACAAACAAAACCAACAAACCAACAAACCAACAAACCAACAAACCAACAAACCAACAAACAACAAGCCAACAAACCAACAAACAAATAAACCAACAAACCAACAAACCAACAAACCGACAAACCAACAAACCAAAAAACCAACAAACCAACAAACCAACAAGCCAACAAGCCAACAAACCAACAAACCAACAAGCCAACAAACCAACAAACCAACAAACCAACAAACCAACAAGCCAACAAACCAACAAACAAATAAACCAACAAACCAAAAAACAAACAAACCAACAAACCAACAAGCCAACAAACCAACAAAACAACAAGCCAACAAGCCAAAAAGCCAACAAACCAACAAACCAACAAACCAACAAACCAACAAACCAACAAGCCAACAAATCAACAAACCAACAAACCAACAATCCAACAAACCAACAAACCAAAAAACCAAGAAACCAACAAACCAACAAGCCAACAAGCCAACAAACCAACAAACCAACAAGCCAACAAACCAACAAACCAACAAACCAACAAGCCAACCAACAAACAAACCAACAAACCAACAAGCCAACAAACCAACAAACAAATAAACCAACAAACCGAAAAAACCAACAAACCAACAAACCAACAAACAAATAAACCAGCAAACCAAAAAACAAACAAACCAACAAACCAACAAACCAACAAACCAACAAACCAACAAGCCAACAAGCCAACAAACCAACAAACCATCAAACCAACAAACCAACAAGCCAACAAGCCAACAAACCAACAAACCAACAATCCAACAAACTAACAAACAAATAAATCAACAAACCAACAAACCAACAAACCGACAAACCAACAAACCAACAAGCCAACAAACCAACAAACAAATAAACCAACAAACCAACAAACCAACAAACCAACAAACCAACAAACCAACAAACCAAAAAACCAACAAACCAACAAACCAACAAGCCAACAAGCCAACAAGCCAACAAGCCAACAAACCAACAAACCAACAAACCAACAAACCAACAAACCAACAAGCCAACAAACCAACAAACCAACAAACCAAAAAACGAACAAACAAAACCAACAAACCAACAAACCAACAAACCAACAAGCCAACAAACCAACAAACCAACAAGCCAACAAAACAACAAACCAACAAACCAACAAACCAACAAGCCAACAAACCAACAAACCAACAAACCAACAAACCAACAAGCCAACAAACCAACAAACCAACAAACCAACAAACCAACAAACCAACAAACCAACAAGCCAACAAACCAACAAACCAACAAACCAACAAACCAACAAGCCAACAAACCAACAAACCAACAAACCAACAAACCAACAAACCAACAAACTAACAAGCCAACAAAACAACAAACCAACAAACCAACAAACCAACAAACCAACAAACCAACAAACCAAAAAACCAACAAACCAACAAACCAACAAGCCAACAAGCCAACAAGCCAACAAACCAACAAACCAACAAACCAACAAACCAACAAACCAACAAACCAACAAGCCAACAAACCAACAAACCAACAAACCAAAAAACCAACAAACTTAACCAACAAACCAACAAACCAACAAACCAACAAACCAACAAACCAACAAACCAACAAACCAACAAACCAACAAGCCAACAAACCAACAAACCATCAAACCAACAAACCAACAAACCAACAAGCCAACAAACCAACAAACCAACAAACCAAAAAACCAACAAACAAAACCAACAAACCAACAAACCAACAAACCAACAAACCAACAAACCAACAAACCAACAAACCAACAAGACAACAAACCAACAAACCAACAAACCAACAAACCAACAAGCCAACAAGCCAACAAACCAACAAACCAACAAGCCAACAAACCAACAAACAAATAAACCAACAAACCAACAATCCAACAAACCGACAAACCAACAAACCAACAAGCCAACAAACCAACAAACAAATAAACCAACAAACCAACACACCAACAAACCGACAAACCGACAAACCAAAAAACCAACAAACCAACAAACCAACAAGCCAACAAGCCAACAAACCAACAAGCCAACAAACCAACAAACAAATAAACCAACAAACCAAAAAACAAACAAACAAACAAACAAACAAACCAACAAACCAACAAGCCAACAAACCAACAAACCAACAAGACAACAAGCCAACAAACCAACAAACCAACAAACCAACAAACCAACAAACCAACAAGCCAACAGGCCAACAAACCAACAAACCAACAATCTAACAAACAAACAAATAAATCAACAAACCAACAAACCAACAAACCAACAAACCGACAAACCAACAAACCAACAAGCCAACAAACCAACAAACAAATAAACCAACAAACCAACAAACCAACAAACCATTAAACCAAAAAACCAACAAACCAAGAAACCAACAAGCCAACAAGCCAACAAGCCAACAAACCAACAAACCAACAAAATAACAAACCAACAAACCAACAAGCCAACAAACCAGCAAACCAACAAACCAAAAAACCAACAAAACAAAACCAACAAACCAACAAACAAACAAACCAACAAGCCAATAAACCAACAAACCAACAAGCCAACAAACCAACAAACAAATAAACCAACAAACCAAAAAACAAACAAACCAACAAACCAACAAACCAACAAACCAACAAGCCAACAAGCCAACAAACCAACAAACCAACAAGCCAACAAACCAACAAACAATTAAACCAACAAACCAACAAACCAACAAACCGACAAACCAACAAACCAAAAAACCAACAAACCAACAAACGAACAAGCCAACAAGCCAACAAACCAACAAACCAACAAACCAACAAGCCAACAAAACAACAAACAAATAAACCAACAAACCAAAAAACAAACAAACCAACAAACAAACAAGCCAACAAACCAACAAACGAACAAGCCAACAAGCCAACAAACCAACAAACAAATAAACCAACAAACCAAAAAACAAACAAACCAACAAACCAACAAGCCAACAAACCAACAAACCAACAAACCAACAAGCCAACAAGCCAACAAACCAACAAACCAACAAACCAACAAGCCAACAAACCAACAAACCAACAAACAAACAAACCAACAAGCCAACAAGCCAACAAACCAACAAACCAATAATCCAACAAACTAACAAACAAATAAACCAACAAACAAATAAACCAACAAACCAAAAAACAAACAAACCAACAAACCAACCAGCCAACAAACCAACAAACCAACAAGCCAACAAGCCAATAAACCAACAAACCAACAAACCAACAAACCATCAAACCAACAAACCAACAAGCCAACAAACCAACAAACCAACAAACCAAAAAACCAACAAAACAAAACCAACAAACCAACAAACCAACAAACCAACAAACCAACAAACAACAAGCCAACAAACCAACAAACAAATAAACCAATAAACCAACAAACCAATAAACCAACAAACCGACAAACCAACAAACCAAAAAACCAACCAACCATCAAACCAACAAGCCAACAAACCAACAAACCAACAAACCAACAAGCCAACAAACCAACAAACCAACAAACCAACAAGCCAACAAACCAACAAACAAATAAACCAACAAACCAACAAGCCAACAAACCCACAAACCAACAAACCAAAAAACCAGCAAACAAAACCAACAAACCAACAAACCAACAAACCAACAAACCAACAAACCAACAAACAACAAGCCAACAAACCAACAAACAAATAAACCAACAAACCAACAAACCAACAAACCGACAAACCAACAAACCAAAAAACCAACAAACCAACAAACCAACAAGCCAACAAGCCAACAAACCAACAAACCAACAAGCCACCAAACCAACAAACCAACAAACCAACAAGCCAACAAACCAACAAACAAATAAACCAACAAACCAAAAAACAAACAAACCAACAAACCAACAAGCCAACAAACCAACAAACCAACAATCCAACAAGCCAAAAAGCCAACAAACCAACAAACCAACAAACCAACAAACCAACAAACCAACAAGCCAACAAATCAACAAACCAACAAACCAACAAGCCAACAAACCAACAAACCAAAAAACTAACAAACCAACAAACCAACAAGCCAACAAGCCAACAAACCAATAAACCAACAAGCCAACAAACCAACAAACCAACAAACCAACAAGCCAACAAACAAACAAACCAACAAACCAACAAGCCAACAAACCAACAAACAAATAAACCAACAAACCGAAAAAACCAACAAACCAACAAACCAACAAACAAATAAACCAGCAAACCAAAAAACAAACAAACCAACAAACCAACAAACCAACAAACCAACAAACCAACAAGCCAACAAGCCAACAAACCAACAAACCAACAAACCAACAAACCAACAAACCAACAAGCCAACAAGCCAACAAACCAACAAACCAACAATCCAACAAACTAACAAACAAATAAATCAACAAACCAACAAACCAACAAACCGACAAACCAACAAACCAACAAGCCAACAAACCAACAAACACATAAACCAACAAACCAACAAACCAACAAACCAACAAACCAACAAACAAACAAACCAAAAAACCAACAAACCAACAAACCAACAAGCCAACACGCCAACAAGCCAACAAACCAACAAACCAACAAACCAACAAACCAACAAACCAACAAGCCAACAAACCAACAAACCAACAAACCAAAAAACCAACAAACAAAACCAACAAACCAACAAACCAACAAACCAACAAACCAACAAACCAACAAACCAACAAGCCAACAAAACAACAAACCAACAAACCAACAAACCAACAAACCAACAAGCCAACAAACCAACAAACCAACAAAACAAAAAGCCAACAAACAAAACCAACAAACCAACAAACCAACAAACCAACAAACCAACAAACCAACAAACCAACAAGCCAACAAACCAACAAACCAACAAGCCAACAAACCAACAAACAAATAAACCAACAAACCAAAAAACAAACAAACCAACAAACCAACAAACCAACAAACCAACAAGCCAACAAGCCAACAAACCAACAAACCAACAAGCCAACAAACCAACAAACAAATAAACCAACAAACCAACAAACCAATAAACCGACAAACCAACAAACCAACAAGCCAACAAACCAACAAACAAATAAATCAACAAACCAACAAACCAACAAACCGACAAACCAACAAACCAACAAACAAATAAACCAACAAACCAACAAGCCAACAAACCAACAAACCAACAAACCAAAAAACCAACAAACAAAACCAACAAACAAACAAACCAACAAACCAACAAACCAACAAACAACAAGCCAACAAACCAACAAACAAATAAACCAACAAACCAACAAACCAACAAACCGACAAACCAACATACCAAAAAACCAACAAACCAACAAACCAACAAGCCAACAAGCCAACAAACCAACAAACCAACAAGCCAACAAACCAACAAACCAACAAACCAACAAGCCAACAAACCAACAAACAAATAAACCAACAAACCAAAAAATAAACAAACCAACAAACCAACAAGCCAACAAACCAACAAACCAACAAGCCAACAAGCCAACAAGCCAACAAACCAACAAACCAACAAACCAACAAACCAACAAACCAACAAGCCAACAAATCAACAAACCAACAAACCAACAAGCCAACAAACCAACAAACCAAAAAACCAACAAACCAACAAACCATCAAGCCAACAAGCCAACAAACCAACAAGCCAACAAACCAACAAACCAACAAACCAACAAGCCAACAAACCAACAAACCAACAAACCAACAAGCCAACAAACCAACAAACAAATAAACCAACAAACCAAAAAACCAACAAACCAACAAACCAACAAACAAATAAACCAACAAACCAAAAAACAAACAAACCAACAAACCAACAAACCAACAAACCAACAAACCAACAAGCCAACAAGCCAACAAACCAACAAACCAACAAACCAACAAACCAACAAACCAACAAACCAACAAACCAACAAGCCAACAAGCCAACAAACCAACAAACCAACAATCCAACAAACTAACAAACAAATAAATCAACAAACCAACAAACCAACCAACCAACAAACCGACAAACCAACAAACCAACAAGCCAACAAACCAACAAACAAATAAACCAACAAACCAACAAACCAACAAACCAACAAACCAACAAACCAAAAAACCAACAAACCAACAAACCAACAAACCAACAAGCCAACAAGCCAACAAGCCAACAAGCCAACAAACCAACAAACCAACAAACCAACAAACCAACAAACCAACAAACCAACAAGCCAACAAACCAACAAACCAACAAACCAAAAAACCAACAAACAAAACCAACAAACCAACAAACCAACAAACCAACAAACCAACAAACCAACAAACCAACAAGCCAACAAACCAACAAACCAACAAACCAACAAACCAACAAACCAACAAACCAACAAGCCAACAAACCAACAAACCAACAAGCCAACAAACCAACAAACAAATAAACCAACAAACCGAAAAACAAACAAACCAACAAACCAACAAACCAACAAACAAACAAGCCAACAAGCCAACAAACCAACAAACCAACAAGCCAACAAACCAACAAACAAATAAACCAACAAACCGAGAAACCAATAAACCGACAAACCAACAAACCAACAAGCCAACAAACCGACAAACAAATAAACCAACAAACCAGCAAAACAACAAACCGACAAACCAACAAACCAAAAAACCAACAAACCAACAAACCAACTAGCCAACAAGCCAACAAACCAACAAGCTAACAACCCAACAAACAAATAAACCAACAAAGCAAAAAACAAACAAACCAACAAACCAACAAGCCAACAAACCAACAAACCAACAAGCCAACAAACCAACAAACCAACAAACCAACAAACCAACAAACCAACAAACCAACAAGCCAGCAAGCCAACAAACCAACAAACCAACAATCCAACAAACTAACAAACAAATAAATCAACAAACCAACATACCAACAAACCGACAAACCAACAAACCAATAAGCCAACAAACCAACAAACAAATGAACCAACAAACCAGCAAACCAACAAACCAACAAACCAACAAACCAAAAAACCAACAAACCAACAACCCAACAAGCCAACAAGCCAACAAGCCAATAAACCAACAAACCAACAAACCAACAAACCAACAAACCAACAAGCCAACAAACCAACAAACCAACAAACCAAAAAACCAACAAACAAAACCAACAAACCAACAAACCAACAAACCAACAAACCAACAAACCAACAAACCAACAAACCAACGAGCCAACAAACCAACAAACCAACAAGCCAACAAACCAACAAACAAATAAACCAACAAACCAAAAAACAAACAAACCAACAAACCAACAAACCAACAAACCAACAAACCAACAAACCAACAAACCAACAAGCCAACAAGCCAACAAACCAACAAACCAACAAGCCAACAAACCAACAAACAAATAAACCAACAAACCAACAAACCAAAAAACAAACAAACCAACAAACCAACAAGCCAACAAACCAACAAACCAACAAGCCAACAAGCCAACAAAGCAACAAGCAAATAAACCAACAAACCAAAAAACAAACAAACCAACAAACCAACAAGCCAACAAACCAACAAACCAACAAACCAACAAACCAACAAACCAACAAGCCAACAAACCAACAAACCAACAAACCAACAAGCCAACAAACCAACAAACCAACAAACCAACAAACCAACAAACCAACAAGCCAACAAGCCAACAAACCAACAAACCAATAATCCAACAAACTAACAAACAAATAAACCAACAAACAAATAAACCAACTAACCAAAAAACAAACAAACCAACAAACCAACAAGCCAACAAACCAACAAACCAACAAGCCAACAAGCCAATAAACCAACAAACCAACAAACCAACAAACCAACAAACCAACAAGCCAACAAACCAACAAACCAACAAACCAAAAAACCAACAAACAAAACCAACAAACCAACAAACCAACAAACCAACAAACCAACAAACAACAAGCCAACAAACCAACAAACCAAAAAACCAACAAACAAAACCAACAAACCAACAAACCAACAAACCAACAAACAACAAGCCAACAAACCAACAAAGAAATGAACCAACAAACCAACAAACCAACAAACCAACAAACCAACAAACAAACAAACCAAAAAACCAACAAACCAACAAACCAACAAGCCAACAAGCCAACAAACCAACAAACCAATAAGCCAACAAACCAACAAACCAACAAACCAACAAGCACACAAACCAACAAACAAATGAACCAACAAACCAACAAACCAACAAGCCAACAAGCCAACAAACCAACAAACCAATAATCCAACAAACTAACAAACAAATAAACAAACAAACAAATAAACCAACTAACCAAAAAACAAACAAACCAACAAACCAACAAGCCAACAAACCAACAAACCAACAAGCCAACAAGCCAACAAACCAACAAACCAACAAACCAACAAACCAACAAACCAAGAAGCCAACAAACCAACAAACCAACAAACCAAAAAACCAACAAACAAAACCAACAAACCAACAAACCAACAAACCAACAAACCAACAAACAACAAGCCAACAAACCAACAAACAAATGAACCAACAAACCAACAAACCAACAAACCAACAAACCAACAAACCAAAAAACCAACAAACCAACAAACCAACAAGCCAACAAGCCAACAAACCAACAAACCAATAAGCCAACAAACCAACAAACCAACAAACCAACAAGCCAACAAACCAACAAACAAATAAACCAACAAACCAAAAAACAAACAAACCAACAAACCAACAAGCCAACAAACCAACAAACCAACAAGCCAACAAGCCAACAAGCCAACAAACCAACAAACCAACAAATCAACAAGCCAAGAAATCAACAAACCAACAAACCAACAAGCCAACAAACCAACAAACGAAAAAACCAACAAACCAACAAACCAACAAGCCAACAAGCCAACAAACCAACAAACCAACAAGCCAACAAACCAACAAACCAACAAACCAACAAGCCAACAAACCAACAAACCAACAAACCAACAAGCCAACAAACCAACAAACAAATAAACCAACAAACCAACAAACCAACAAGCCAACAAACCAACAAAAAAATAAACCAACAAACCAAAAAACCAACAAACCAAAAAACCAACAAACCAACAAACCAACAAACCAACAAACCAACAAGCCAACCAACCAACAAACCAAAAAACCAACAAACAAAACCAACAAACCAACAAACCAACAAACCAACAAACCAACAAACCAACAAACCAACAAACCAACAAGCCAACAAACCAACAAACCAACAAACCAACAAGCCAACAAACCAACAAACAAATAAACCAACAAACCAAAAAACCAACAAACCAACAAACCAACAAACAAATAAACCAACAAACCAAAAAACAAACAAACCAACAAACCAACAAACCAACAAACCAACAAGCCAACAAGCCAACAAACCAACAAACCAACAAACCAACAAACCAACAAACCAACAAACCAACAAACCAACAAACCAACAAGCCAACAAGCCAACAAACCAACAAACCAACAAACCAACAAACCAACAAACCAACAAACCAAAAAACCAACAAACAAAACCAACAAACCAACAAACCAACAAACCAACAAACCAACAAACCAACAAACCAACAAACGAACAAACCAACAAACCAACAAGCCAACAAAACAACAAACCAACAAACCAACAAACCAACAAACCAACAAGCCAACAAACCAACAAACCAACAAAACAAAAAGCCAACAAACAAAACCAACAAACCAACAAACCAACAAACCAACAAAAAAATAAACCAACAAACCAAAAAACCAACAAACCAAAAAACCAACAAACCAACAAACCAACAAACCAACAAACCAACAAGCCAACCAACCAACAAACCAAAAAACCAACAAACCAACAAACCAACAAGCCAACAAACCAACAAAAAAATAAACCAACAAACCAAAAAACCAACAAACCAAAAAACCAACAAACCAACAAACCAACAAACCAACAAACCAACAAGCCAACCAACCAACAAACCAAAAAACCAACAAACAAAACCAACAAACCAACAAACCAACAAACCAACAAACCAACAAACCAACAAACCAACAAACCAACAAACCAACAAGCCAACAAACCAACAAACCAACAAACCAACAAGCCAACAAACCAACAAACAAATAAACCAACAAACCAAAAAACCAACAAACCAACAAACCAACAAACAAATAAACCAACAAACCAAAAAACAAACAAACCAACAAACCAACAAACCAACAAACCAACAAGCCAACAAGCCAACAAACCAACAAACCAACAAACCAACAAACCAACAAACCAACAAACCAACAAACCAACAAACCAACAAACCAACAAGCCAACAAGCCAACAAACCAACAAACCAACAAACCAACAAACCAACAAACCAAAAAACCAACAAACAAAACCAACAAACCAACAAACCAACAAACCAACAAACCAACAAACCAACAAACCAACAAACGAACAAACCAACAAACCAACAAGCCAACAAAACAACAAACCAACAAACCAACAAACCAACAAACCAACAAGCCAACAAACCAACAAACCAACAAAACAAAAAGCCAACAAACAAAACCAACAAACCAACAAACCAACAAACCAACAAACCAACAAACCAACAAACCAACAAGCCAACAAACCAACAAACCAACAAGCCAACAAACCAACAAACAAATAAACCAACAAACCAAAAAACAAACAAACCAACAAACCAACAAACCAACAAACCAACAAGCCAACAAGCCAACAAACCAACAAACCAACAAGCCAACAAACCAACAAACAAATAAACCAACAAACCAACAAACCAATAAACCGACAAACCAACAAACCAACAAGCCAACAAACCAAACAAACAAATAAATCAACAAACCAACAAACCAACAAACCGACAAACCAACAAACCAACAAACAAATAAACCAACAAACCAACAAGCCAACAAACCAATAAACCAACAAACCAAAAAACCAACAAACAAAACCAACAAACCAACAAACCAACACACCAACAAACCAACAAACAACAAGCCAACAAACCAACAAACAAATAAACCAACAAACCAACAAACCAACAAACCAACAAACCAACAAGCCAACAAACCAACAAACCAACAAAACAAAAAGCCAACAAACAAAACCAACAAACCAACAAACCAACAGACCAACAAACCAACAAACCAACAAACCAACAAGCCAACAAACCAACAAACCAACAAGCCAACAAACCAACAAACAAATAAACCAACAAACCAAAAAACAAACAAACCAACAAACCAACAAACCAACAAACCAACAAACCAACAAGCCAATAAGCCAACAAACCAACAAACCAACAAGCCAACAAACCAACAAACAAATAAACCAACAAACCAACAAACCAATAAACCGACAAACCAACAAACCAACAAGCCAACAAATCAACAAACAAATAAATCAACAAACCAACAAACCAACAAACCGACAAACCAACAAACCAACAAACAAATAAACCAACAAACCAACAAGCCAACAAACCAACAAACCAAAAAACCAACAAACAAAACCAACAAACCAACAAACCAACAAACCAACAAACCAACAAACAACAAGCCAACAAACCAACAAACAAATAAACCAACAAACCAACAAACCAACAAACCGACAAACCAACAAACCAAAAAACCAACAAACCAACAAACCAACAAGCCAACAAGCCAATAAACCAACAAACCAACAAGCCAACTAACCAACAAACCAACAAACCAACAAACAAATAAACCAACAAACCAAAAAACCAACAAACCAACAAACCAACAAACAAATAAACCAACAAACCAAAAAACAAACAAACCAACAAACCAACAAACCAACAAACCAACAAACCAACAAGCCAACAAGCCAACAAACCAACAAACCAACAAACCAACAAACCAACAAACCAACAAACCAACAAACCAACAAGCCAACAAGCCAACAAACCAACAAACCAACAATCCAGCAAACTAACAAACAAATAAATCAACAAACCAACAAACCAACAAACCAACAAACCGACAAACCAACAAACCAACAAGCCAACAAACCAACAAACAAATAAACCAACAAACCAACAAACCAACAAACCAACAAACCAACAAACCAAAAAACCAACAAACCAACAAACCAACAAACCAACAAGCCAACAAGCCAACAAGCCAACAAGCCAACAAACCAACAAACCAACAAACCAACAAACCAACAAACCAACAAGCCAACAAACCAACAAACCAACAAACCAAAAAACCAACAAACAAAACCAACAAACCAACAAACCAACAAACCAACAAACCAACAAACCAACAAACCAACAAGCCAACAAACCAACAAACCAACAAACCAACAAACCAACAAACCAACAAACCAACAAGCCAACAAACCAACAAACCAACAAGCCAACAAACCAACAAACAAATAAACCAACAAACCGAAAAACAAACAAACCAACAAACCAACAAACCAACAAGCCAACAAGCCAACAAACCAACAAACCAACAAGCCAACAAACCAACAAACAAATAAACCAACAAACCAAGAAACCAATAAACCGACAAACCAACAAACCAACAAGCCAACAAACCAACAAACAAATAAACCAACAAACCAGCAAACCAACAAACCGACAAACCAACAAACCAAAAAAAAAACAAACCAACAAACCAACTAGCCAACAAGCCAACAAACCAACAAGCCAACAAACCAACAAACAAATAAACCAACAAACCAAAAAACAAACAAACCAACAAACCAACAAGCCAACAAACCAACAAACCAACAAGCCAACAAACCAACAAACCAACAAACCAACAAACCAACAAACCAACAAACCAACAAGCCAACAAGCCAACAAACCAACAAACCAACAATCCAACAAACTAACAAACAAATAAATCAACAAACCAACATACCAACAAACCGACAAACCAACAAACCAACAAGCCAACAAACCAACAAACAAATGAACCAACAAACCAACAAACCAACAAACCAACAAACCAACAAATCAAAAAACCAACAAACCAACAACCCAACAAGCCAACAAGCCAACAAGCCAACAAACCAACAAACCAACAAACCAACAAACCAACAAACCAACAAGCCAAGAAACCAACAAACCAACAAACCAAAAAACCAACAAACAAAACCAACAAACCAACAAACCAACAAACCAACAAACCAACAAACCAACAAACCAACAAACCAACGAGCCAACAAACCAACAAACCAACAAGCCAACAAACCAACAAACAAATAAACCAACAAACCAAAAAACAAATAAAACCAACAAACCAACAAACCAACAAACCAACAAGCCAACAATCCAACAAACCAACAAACCAACAAGCCAACAAACCAACAAACAAATAAACCAACAAACCAACAAACCAACAAACCGACAAACCAACAAACCAAAAAACCAACAAACCAACAAACCAACAAGCCAACAAGCCAACAAACCAACAAACCAACAAACCAACAAGCCAACAAACCAACAAACAAATAAACCAACAAACCAAAAAACAAACAAACCAACAAACCAACAAGCCAACAAACCAACAAACCAACAAGCCAACAAGCCAACAAACCAACAAGCAAATAAACCAACAAACCAAAAAACAAACAAACCAACAAACCAACAAGCCAACAAACCAACAAACCAACAAGCCAACAAGCCAACAAACCAACAAACCAACAAACCAACAAACCAACAAACCAACAAGCCAACAAACCAACAAACTAACAAACCAACAAGCCAACAAACCAACAAACCAACAAACCAACAAACCAACAAACCAACAAGCCAACAAGCCAACAAACCAAAAAACCAATAATCCAACAAACTAACAAACAAATAAACCAACAAACAAATAAACCAACTAACCAAAAAACAAACAAACCAACAAACCAACAAGCCAACAAACCAACAAACCAACAAACCAACAAGCCAACAAACCAACAAACCAACAAACCAACAAACCAACAAACCAACAAGCCAACAAGCCAACAAACCAACAAACCAACAAACCAAAAAACCAACAAACAAAACCAACAAACCAACAAACCAACAAGACAACAAACCAACAAACAAATTAACCAACAAACCAACAAACCAACAAACCAACAAACCAACAAACCAACAAACCAAAAAACCAACAAACCAACAAACCAACAAGCCAACAAGCCAACAAACCAACAAACCAATAAGCCAACAAACCAACAAACCAACAAACCAACAAGCCAACAAACCAACAAACAAATAAACCAACAAACCAAAAAACAAACAAACCAACAAACCAACAAGCCAACAAACCAACAAACCAGCAAGCCAACAAGCCAACAAGCCAACAAACCAACAAACCAACAAACCAACAAACCAACAAGCCAACAAATCAACAAACCAACAAACCAACAAGCCAACAAACCAACAAACGAAAAAACCAACAAACCAACAAACCAACAAGCCAACAAGCCAACAAACCAACAAACCAACAAGCCAACAAACCAACAAACCAACAAACCAACAAGCCAACAAACCAACAAACCAACAAACCAACAAGCCAACAAACCAACAAACAAATAAACCAACAAACCAAAAAACCAACAAACCAACAAACCAACAAACCAACAAACCAACAAACCAAAAAACCAACAAACAAAACCAGCAAACCAACAAACCAACAAACCAACAAACCAACAAACCAACAAACCAACAAACCAACAAGCCAACAAACCAACAAACAAATAAACCAACAAACCAACAAACCAACAAACCAAAAAACCAACAAACCAACAAACCAACTAACCAACAAACCAACAAGCCAACAAACCAACAAGCCAACAAACCACAAACCAACACACCAACAAGCCAACAAACCAACAAGCCAACAAGCCAACAAACCAACAAACCAACAAACCAACAAACCAACAAACCAACAACCCAACAAACCAACAAACCAACAAACCAACAAGCCAACAAACCAACAAACTAACAAACCAACAAGCCAACAAGCCAACAAACCAACAAACCAACAAAGCAACAAGCCAACAAAGCAAAAAACCAACAAACCAACAAGTCAACAAACCAACAAACCAAC
This sequence comes from Atherix ibis, assembly GCA_958298945.1. Lineage (NCBI taxonomy): Eukaryota > Metazoa > Arthropoda > Insecta > Diptera > Athericidae > Atherix > Atherix ibis. The sequence continues at coordinate 66,154,826 of OY282608.1, read as the reverse complement.
AAGCCAACAAGCCAACAAACCAACAAACCATCAAACCAACAAGCCAACAAACCAACAAAATAACAAGCCAACAAACCAACAAACCAACAAACCAACAAACCAAGAAGCCAACAAGCCAACAAACTAACAAACCAACAAGCCAACAAACCAACAAACCAACAAACCAACAAACCAACAAACCAACATGCCAACAAACCAACAAATCAACAAATCAACAAACCAACAAACCAACAAACCAACAAGCCAACAAACCAACAAACAAATAAACCAACAAACCAAAAAACCAACAAACCAAAAAACCAACAAACCAACAAACCAACAAACCAACAAACCAACAAGCCAACCAACCAACAAACCAAAAAACCAACAAACAAAACCAACAAACCAACAAACCAACAAACCAACAAACCAACAAACCAACAAACCAACAAACCAACAAACCAACAAGCCAACAAACCAACAAACAAATAAACCAACAAACCAACAAACCAACAAACCGACAAACCAACAAACCAACAAACCAACAAGCCAACAAGCCAACAAACCACAAACCAACACACCAACAAGCCAACAAACTAACAAGCCAACAAGCCAACAACCCAACAAACCAACAAACCAACAAACCAACAAACCAACAATTCAACAAACCAACAAACCAACAAACCAACAAGCCAACAAACCAACAAACTAACAAACCAACAAGCCAACAAGCCAACAAACCAACAAACCAACAAAGCAACAAGCCAACAAACCAACAAACCAACAAACCAACAAGTCAACAAACCAACAAACCAACAAGCCAACAAGCCAACAAACCAACAAACCATCAAACCAACAAGCCAACAAACCAACAAAATAACAAGCCAACAAACCAACAAACCAACAAACCAACAAACCAAGAAGCCAAGAAGCCAACAAACTAACAAACCAACAAGCCAACAAACCAACAAACCAACAAACCAACAAACCAACATGCCAACAAACCAACAAATCAACAAATCAACAAACCAACAAACCAAGAAACCAACAAACCAACAAACCAACAAACCAAAAAACAACAAACAAACAAACCAACAAACCAAAAAACCAACAAACAAAACCAACAAACCAACAAACCAACAAACCAACAAACCAACAAACCAACAAACCAACAAGCCAACAAACCAACAAACGAATAAACCAACAAACCAACAAACCAACAAACCAACAAACCAACAAACCTCCAAACCAACAAAACAAAAAACAAACAAACCAACAAACCAACAAGCCAACAAGCCAACAAACCAACAAACCAACAAGCCAACAAGCCAACAAGCCACCAAACCAACAAGCTAACAAACCAACAAACCAACAAGCCAACTAGCCAACAAACCAACAAACCAACAAACCAACATGCCAACAAACCAACAAATCAACAAAACAACAAACCAACAAACCAACAAACCAACAAACCAACAAACCAAAAAACCAACAAACCAACAAGCCAACAAACCAAAAAACCAACAAGCCAACAAACCAACAAACCAACAAACCAACAAACCAACAAGCCAACAAACCAACAAACCAACAAACCAACAAACCAACAAGCCAAAAAACCAACAAACCAACAAACCAACATGCCAACAAACCAAGAAATCAACAAATCAACAAACCAACAAACCAAGAAACCAACAAACCAACAAACCAACAAACCAACAAACCAACAAACAAACAAACCATCAAACGAACAAACCAACAAACCAACAAACCAACAAACCAACAAACCTACAAACCAACAAACCAATTAACCAACAAACCAACAAACGAACAAACCAACAAACCAACAAACCAAGTAACCAAAAAGCCAACAAACTAACAAACCAATAAGCCAAAAAGCCAACAAACCAACAAACCAACAAGCCAACAAGCCAACAAACCAACAAACCATCAAACCAACAAGCCAACAAACCAACAAACCAACAAGCCAACAAACCAACAAACAAATAAACCAACAAGCCAACAAACCAACAAGCCAACAAACCAACAAAAAAATAAACCAACAAACCAAAAAACCAACAAACCAAAAAACCAACAAACCACAAACCAACAAACCAACAAACCAACAAACCAACAAGCCAACCAACCAACAAACCAAAAAACCAACAAACAAAACCAACAAACCAACAAATCAACAAACCAACAAACCAACAAACCAACAAACCAACAAACCAACAAACCAACAAACCAACAAACCAACAAACCAACAAACCAACAAGCCAACAAACCAACAAACAAATAAACCAACAAACCAACAAACCAACAAACCGACAAACCAACAAACCAAAAAACCAACAAACCAACAAACCAACAAGCCAACAAGCCAACAAGCCAACAAACCAACAAACCAACAAGCCAACAAGCCAACAAACCAACAAACCAACAAGCCAACAAACCAACAAACCAACACACCAACAAGCCAACAAGCCAACAAGCCAACAAACCAACAAACCAACAAACCAACAAACCAACAAACCAACAAACCAACAACCCAACAAACCAACAAACCAACAAACCAACAATCCAACAAAACAACAAACTAACAAACCAACAAGCCAACAAGCCAACAAACCAACAAACCAACAAAGCAACTAGCCAACAAACCAACAAACCAACAAACCAACAAGCCAACAAACCAACAAACCAACAAGCCAACAAGCCAACAAACCAACAAACCATCAAACCAACAAGCCAACAAACCAACAAAATAACAAGCCAACAAACCAACAAACCAACAAACCAACAAACCAAGAAGCCAACAAGCCAACAAACTAACAAACCAACAAGCCAACAAACCAACAAACCAACAAACCAACAAACCAACATGCCAACAAACCAACAAATCAACAAATCAACAAACCAACAAACTAAGAAACCAACAAACCAACAAACCAACAAACCAAAAAACAACAAACAAACAAACCAACAAACCAAAAAACCAACAAACAAAACCAACAAACCAACAAACCAACAAACCAACAAACCAACAAACCAACAAACCAACAAGCCAACAAACCAACAAACAAATAAACCAACAAACCAACAAACCAACAAACCAACAAACCAACAAACCGACAAACCAACAAAACAAAAAACAAACAAACCAACAAACCAACAAGCCAACAAGCCAACAAACCAACAAACTAACAAGCCAACAAGCCAACAAGCCACCAAACCAACAAGCTAACAAACCAACAAACCAACAAGCCAAAAAACCAACAAACCAACAAACCAACATGCCAACAAACCAACAAATCAATAAAACAACAAACCAACAAACCAACCAACCAACAAACCAAAAAACCAACAAACCAACAAGCCAACAAACCAGAAAACCAACAAGCCAACAAACCAACAAACCAACAAACCAACAAACCAACAAGCCAACAAACCAACAAACCAACAAACCAACAAACCAACAAGCCAAAAAACCAACAAACCAACAAACCAACATGCCAACAAACCAACAAATCAACAAATCAACAAACCAACAAACCAAGAAACCAACAAACCAACAAACCAACAAACCAACAAATAAACAAACCATCAAACGAACAAACGAACAAACCAACAAACCAACAAACCAACAAGCCAACAAACCAACAAACCAAGTAACCAAAAAACCAACAAACTAACAAACCAACAAGCCAACAAGCCAACAAACCAACAAACCAACAAAGCAACAAGCCAGCAAGCCAACAAACCAACAAACCAACAAACCAACAAGCCAACAAACCAACAAACCAACAAACCAACAAACCAACAAACCAACAAGCCAACAAACCAACAAGCCAACAAACCGACAAACCAACAAACCAAGTAACCAAAAAGCCAACAAACTAACAAACCAACAAGCCAACAAGCCAACAAGCCAACAAACCAACAAAGCAACAAGCCAACAAGCCAACAAACCAACAAACCAACAAGCCAACAAACCAAAAAACCAACAAACCAACAAACCAACAAACCAACAAACCAACAAACCAAAAAACCAACAAACCAACAAACCAACAAGCCAACAAACCTACAAACCAACAAACCAATTAACCAACAAACCAACAAACGAACAAACCAACAAACCAAGTAACCAAAAAGCCAACAAACTAACAAACCAATAAGCCAACAAGCCAACAAACCAACAAGCCAACAAACCTACAAACCAACAAACCAATTAACCAACAAACCAACAAACGAACAAACCAACAAACCAAGTAACCAAAAAGCCAACAAACTAACAAACCAATAAGCCAACAAGCCAACAAACCAACAAACCAACAAAGCAACAAACCAACAAGCCACCAAACCACAAACCAACAAGCCAACAAACCAACAAACCAACAAGCCAACAAGCCAACAAACCAACAAACCAACAAACCAACAAGCCAACAAACCAACAAACCAACAACCCAACAAACCAACAAACCAACAAACCAACAAACCAACAAGTCAACAAGCCAACAAACCAACAAACCAACAAGCCAACAAACAAACAAACCAACAAACCAACATGCCAACAAACCAACAAACTAAGTAACCAACAAGCCAACAAACCATCAAACCAACAAGCCAATAAGCCAACAAACCAACAACCCAACAAGCCAACAAACCAACAAACCAACAAACCAACAAGCCAACAAACCAACAAACAAATAAACCAACAAACCAACAAACCAACAAACCAACAAACCAACAAACCAAAAAACCAACAAACCAACAAGCCAACAAGCCAACAAACCAACAAACTAACAAACCAACAAACGAACTAACCAACAAGCCAACAAGCCAACAAGCCAACAAACCAACAAACCAACAAACCAACAAACTAAGTAACCAACAAGCCAACAAACCAACAAACCAACAAGCCAACAAGCCAACAAACCAACAAACAAACAAGCCAACAAACCAACAAACTAACAAGCCAACAAACCAACAAACCAACAAGCCAACAAGCCAACAAACCAACAAACCAACAAACCAACAAGCCAACAAACCAACAAGCCAACAAACCAACAAACCAACAAACCAACAAACCAAGTAACCAAAAAACCAACAAACTAACAAACCAACAAGCCAACAAGCCAACAAACCAACAAACCAACAAGCCAACAAACCAACAAAAAAATAAACCAACAAACCAAAAAACCAACAAACCAAAAAACCAACAAACCAACAAACCAACAAACCAACAAACCAACAAACCAACAAGCCAACCAACCAACAAACCAAAAAACCAACAAACAAAACCAACAAACCAACAAACCAACAAACCAACAAACCAACAAACCAACAAACCAACAAACCAACAAACCAACAAACCAACAAACCAACAAACCAACAAGCCAACAAACCAACAAACAAATAAACCAACAAACCAACAAACCAACAAACCGACAAACCAACAAACCAAAAAACCAACAAACCAACAAACCAACAAGCCAACAAGCCAACAAGCCAACAAACCAACAAACCAACAAGCCAACAAGCCAACAAACCAACAAACCAACAAGCCAACAAACCAACAAACCAACACACCAACAAGCCAACAAGCCAACAAGCCAACAAACCAACAAACCAACAAACCAACAAACCAACAAACCAACAACCCAACAAACCAACAAACCAACAAACCAACAATCCAACAAAACAACAAACTAACAAACCAACAAGCCAACAAGCCAACAAACCAACAAACCAACAAAGCAACTAGCCAACAAACCAACAAACCAACAAACCAACAAGCCAACAAACCAACAAACCAACAAGCCAACAAGCCAACAAACCAACAAACCATCAAACCAACAAGCCAACAAACCAACAAAATAACAAGCCAACAAACCAACAAACCAACAAACCAACAACACCAAGAAGCCAACAAGCCAACAAACTAACAAACCAACAAGCCAACAAACCAACAAACCAACAAACCAACAAACCAACATGCCAACAAACCAACAAATCAACAAATCAACAAACCAACAAACCAAGAAACCAACAAACCAACAAACCAACAAACCAAAAAACAACAAACAAACAAACCAACAAACCAAAAAACCAACAAACAAAACCAACAAACCAACAAACCAACAAACCAACAAACCAACAAACCAACAAACCAACAAGCCAACAAACCAACAAACAAATAAACCAACAAACCAACAAACCAACAAACCAACAAACCAACAAACCAACAAACCGACAAACCAACAAAACAAAAAACAAACAAACCAACAAACCAACAAGCCAACAAGCCAACAAACCAACAAACTAACTAGCCAACAAGCCAACAAGGCACCAAACCAACAAGCTAACAAACCAACAAACCAACAAGCCAAAAAACCAACAAAGCAACAAACCAACATGCCAAAAAACCAACAAATCAATAAAACAACAAACCAACAAACCAACAAACCAACAAACCAAAAAACCAACAAACCAACAAGCCAACAAACCAGAAAACCAACAAGCCAACAAACCAACAAACCAACAAACCAACAAACCAACAAGCCAACAAACCAACAAACCAACAAACCAACAAACCAACAAGCCAAAAAACCAACAAACCAACAAACCAACATGCCAACAAACCAACAAATCAACAAATCAACAAACCAACAAACCAAGAAACCAACAAACCAACAACCCAACAAACCAACAAACAAACAAACCATCAAACGAACAAACGAACAAACCAACAAACCAACAAACCAACAAGCCAACAAACCAACAAACCAACAAACCAAGTAACCAAAAAACCAACAAACTAACAAACCAACAAGCCAACAAGCCAACAAACCAACAAACCAACAAAGCAACAAGCCAACAAGCCAACAAACCAACAAACCAACAAACCAACAAGCCAACAAACCAACAAACCAACAAACCAACAAACCAACAAACCAACAAGCCAACAAACCAACAAGCCAACAAACCGACAAACCAACAAACCAAGTAACCAAAAAGCCAACAAACTAACAAACCAACAAGCCAACAAGCCAACAAGCCAACAAACCAACAAAGCAACAAGCCAACAAGCCAACAAACCAACAAACCAACAAGCCAACAAACCAAAAAACCAACAAACCAACAAACCAACAAACCAACAAACCAACAAACCAAAAAACCAACAAACCAACAAACCAACAAGCCAACAAACCTACAAACCAACAAACCAATTAACCAACAAACCAACAAACGAACAAACCAACAAACCAAGTAACCAAAAAGCCAACAAACTAACAAACCAATAAGCCAACAAGCCAACAAACCAACAAGCCAACAAACCTACAAACCAACAAACCAATTAACCAACAAACCAACAAACGAACAAACCAACAAACCAAGTAACCAAAAAGCCAACAAACTAACAAACCAATAAGCCAACAAGCCAACAAACCAACAAACCAACAAAGCAACAAACCAACAAGCCACCAAACCCCAAACCAACAAGCCAACAAACCAACAAACCAACAAGCCAACAAGCCAACAAACCAACAAACCAACAAACCAACAAGCCAACAAACCAACAAACCAACAACCCAACAAACCAACAAACCAACAAACTAACAAGTCAACAAGCCAACAAACCAACAAACCAACAAGCCAACAAACAAACAAACCAACAAACCAACATGCCAACAAACCAACAAACTAAGTAACCAACAAGCCAACAAACCATCAAACCAACTAGCCAATAAGCCAACAAACCAACAACCCAACAAGCCAACAAACCAACAAACCAACAAACCAACAAGCCAACAAACCAACAAACAAATAAACCAACAAACCAACAAACCAACAAACCAACAAACCAACAAACCAACAAACCAAAAAACCAACAAACCAACAAGCCAACAAGCCAACAAACCAACAAACTAACAAACCAACAAACGAACTAACCAACAAACCAACAAGCCAACAAGCCAACAAACCAACAAACCAACAAACTAAGTAACCAACAAGCCAACAAACCAACAAACCAACAAGCCAACAAGCCAACAAACCAACAAACCAACAAGCCAACAAACCAACAAACTAACAAGCCAACAAACCAACATACCAACAAGCCAACAAGCCAACAAACCAACAAATCAACAAACCAACAAGCCAACAAACCAACAAGCCAACAAACCAACAAACCAACAAATCAACAAACCAAGTAACCAAAAAACCAACAAACTAACAAACCAACAAGCCAACAAGCCAACAAACCAACAAACCAACAAAGCATTAAGCCAGCAAGCCAACAAACCAACAAACCAACAAACCAACAAGCCAACAAACCAACAAACCAACAAACCAACAAACCAACAAACCAACAAACCAACAAGCCAACAAGCCAACAAACCAACAAAGAAACAAGCCAACAAGCCAACAAACCAACAAACCAACAAGCCAACAAACCAAGAAACCAACAAGCCAACAAACCAACAAACCAACAAACCAAGTAACCAAAAAGCCAACAAACTAACAAACCAACAAGCCAACAAGCCAACAAGCCAACAAACCAACAAAGTAACAAGCCAACAAGCCAACAAACCAACAAACCAACAAGCCAACAAACCAACAAACCAACAAACCAACAAGCCAACCAACCAACAAACCAAAAAACCAACAAACAAAACCAACAAACCAACAAACCAACAAACCAACAAACCAACAAACCAACAAACCAACAAACCAACAAGCCAACAAACCAACAAACAAATAAACCAACAAACCAACAAACCAACAAACCGACAAACCAACAAACCAACAAACCAACAAGCCAACAAGCCAACAAACCAACAAACCAACAAGCCAACAAACCAACAAACCAACACACCAACAAGCCAACAAGCCAACAAGCCAACAAACCAACAAACCAACAAACCAACAAACCAACAAACCAACAACCCAACAAGCCAACAAGCCACCAAACCAACAAGCTAACAAACCAACAAACCAACAAGCCAACTAGCCAACAAACCAACAAACCAACAAACCCAACATGCCAACAAACCAACAAATCAACAAAACAACAAACCAACAAACCAAGAAACCAACAAACCAACAAACCAAAAAACCAACAAACCAACAAGCCAACAAACCAAAAAACCAACAAGCCAACAAACCAACAAACCAACAAACCAACAAACCAACAAGCCAAAAAACCAACAAACCAACAAACCAACATGCCAACAAACCAACAAATCAACAAATCAACAAACCAACAAACCAAGAAACCAACAAACCAACAAACCAACAAACCAAAAAACCAACAAACCAACAAACCAACAAGCCAACAAACCTACAAACCAACAAACCAATTAACCAACAAACCAACAAACGAACAAACCAACAAACCAACAAACCAAGTAACCAAAAAGCCAACAAACTAACAAACCAATAAGCCAAAAAGCCAACAAACCAACAAACCAACAAGCCAACAAGCCAACAAACCAACAAACCATCAAACCAACAAGCCAACAAACCAACAAACCAACAAGCCAACAAACCAACAAACAAATAAACCAACAAACCAACAAACCAACAAGCCAAAAAACCAACAAAAAAATAAACCAACAAACCAAAAAACCAACAAACCAAAAAACCAACAAACCAACAAACCAACAAACCAACAAACCAACAAGCCAACCAACCAACAAACCAAAAAACCAACAAACAAAACCAACAAACCAACAAACCAACAAACCAACAAACCAACAAACCAACAAACCAACAAACCAACAAACCAACAAACCAACAAACCAACAAGCCAACAAACAAATAAACCAACAAACCAACAAACCAACAAACCGACAAACCAACAAACCAAAAAACCAACAAACCAACAAACCAACAAGCCAACAAGCCAACAAGCCAACAAACCAACAAACCAACAAGCCAACAAGCCAACAAACCAAAAAACCAACAAGCCAACAAACCAACAAACCAACACACCAACAAGCCAAAAAACCAACAAACCAACAAACCAACAAACCAACAAACCAACAAGCCAACAAACCAACAAACCAACAAACCAAAACCCCAACAAATCAACAAACCAACAAACCAACAAACCAACAAACCAACAAGCCAACAAGCCAACAAACCAACAAACCAACAAACCAACAAGCCAACAAACCAACAAACCAACAAACCAACAAACCAACAAGCCAACAAACCATCAAACCAACAAACCAAAAACCAACAATCCAACAAACCAACAAACCAATAAACCAACATGCCAACAAACCAACAAATCAACAAATCAACAAACCAACAAACCAAGAAACCAACAAACCAACAAACCAACAAACCAACAAACCAACAAACAAACAAACCATCAAACGAACAAATCAACAAACCAACAAACCAACAAACCAACAAACCAACAAACCAACAAACCAAAAAACCAACAAACCAACAAACCAACAAGCCAACAAACCTACAAACCAACAAACCAATTAACCAACAAACCAACAAACGAACAAACCAACAAACCAACAAACCAAGTAACCAAAAAGCCAACAAACTAACAAACCAATAAGCCAACAAGCCAACAAACCAACAAACCAACAAAGCAACAAACCAACAAGCCAACAAACCAACAAACCAACAAACCAACAAGCCAACAAACCAACAAACCAACAACCCAACAAACCAACAAACCAACAAACCAACAAACCAACAAACCAACAAACCAACAAGCCAACAAGCCAACAAACCAACAAACCAACAAGCCAACAAACAAATAAACCAACAAACTAACATGCCAACAAACCAACAAACTAAGTAAATAACAAGCCAACAAACCAACAAACCAACAAACCAACAAGCCAACAAGCCAACAAACCAACAACCCAACAAGCCAACAAACCAACAAACCAAAAAACCAACAAACCAACAAACCAACAAGCCAACAAACCAACAAACCAACAAGCCAACAAACCACCAAACCAACAAACCAACAAATCAACAAAGCAACAAGCCAACAAGCCAACAAACAAATAAACCAACAAGTCAACAAACCAACAAACCAACAAGCCAACAAGCCAACAAACCAACAAGCCAACAAGCCAACAAACCAACAAACCAACAAACCAACAAGCCAACAAACCAACAAACCAACAAGCCAACAAACCAACAAACCAACAAACCAACAAACCAACAAACCAACAAACCAACAAACCAACAAGCCAACAAACCAACAAACCAACAAACCAACAAACCAACAAACCAACAAACCAACAAACCAACAAACCAACAAACCAACAAACCAAAAAACCAACAAACCAACAAACCAACAAGCCAACAAGCCAACAAACCAACAAACCAACAAGCCAAAAAACCAACAAACAAATAAACCAACAAACCAACAAACCAACAAACCAACAAACCAACAAACCAACAAACCAAAAAACCAACAAACCAACAAACCAACAAGCCAACAAGCCAACAAACCAACAAACCAACAAACCAACAAGCCAACAAACCAACAAACCAAAAAACCAACATGCCAACAAACCAACAAACTATGTAACCAACAAGCCAACAAACCAACAAACCAACAAACCAACAAGCCAACAAACCAACAAACAAATAAACCAACAAACCAACAAACCAACAAACCAAAAAACCAACAAACCAACAAACCAAAAAACCAACAAACCAACAAGCCAACAAGCCAACAAACCAACAAACTAACAAACCAACAAACGAACTAACCAACAAACCAACAAACCAACAAACCAAGTAACCAAAAAGCAAACAAACTAACAAACCAACAAGCCAACAAGCCAACAAACCAACAAACCTACAAAGCAACAAGCCAACAAGCCAACAAACCAACAAACCAACAAGCCAACAAACCAACAAACCAACAAACCAACAAGCCAACAAGCCAACAAACCAACAAACCAACAAACCAACAAACCAACAAGCCAACAAACCAACAAATCAACAAGCCAACAAACCAACAAACCAACAAACCAACAAACCAACAAGCCAACAAGCCAACAAACCAACAAACCAACAAGCCAACAAACCAACAAACCAACAAACCAACATGCCAACAAACCAACAAATCAACAAATCAACAAACCAACAAACCAAGAAACCAACAAACCAACAAACCAACATACCAAAAAACCAACAAACCAACAAACCAACAAGCCAATAAGCCAACAAACCAACAAACCAACAAGCCAACAAACCAACAAACTAACAAGCCAACAAACCAACAAGCCAACAAGCCAACAAGCCAACAAACCAACAAACCAGCAAACCAACAAGCCAACAAACCAACAAGCCAACAAACCAACAAACCAACAAACCAAGTAACCAAAAAACCAACAAACTAACAAACCAACAAGCCAACAAGCCAACAAACCAGCAAACCAACAAACCAACAAGCCAACAAACCAACAAACCAACAAGCCAAAAAGCCAACAAACCAACAAACCAACAAACCAACAAACCAACAAACCAACAAACCAACAAACCAACAAACCAAAAACCAACAAACCAACAAGCCAACAAACCAACAAACCAAGTAACCAAAAAGCCAACAAACTAACAAACCAACAAACCAACAAAACAACAAACCAAAAAACCAACAAACCAAAAAACCAACAAACAAACAAACCAACAAGCCAACAAACCAACAAACCAACAAGCCAACAAACCAATAAACCAACAAACCAACAAAGCAACAAGCCAACAAGCCAACAAACCAACAAACCAACAAGCCAACAAAGCAACAAGCCAACAAGCCAACAAACCAACAAACCAACAAGCCAACAAACCAACAAACCAACAAGCCAACAAGCAAACAAACCAACAAACCAACAAACCAACAAACCAACAAACCAACAAACCAACAAACCAACAAACCAACAAGCCAACAAACCAACAAACCAACAAGCCAACAAACCAACAAACAAACAAACCAACAAACCAACAAGCCAACAAACCAACAAACCAACAAACCAACAAACCAACAAACCAACAAACCAACAAACCAACAAACCAACAAACCAACAAACCAACGAACCAACAAACCAAAAAACCAACAAACCAACAAACCAACAAGCCAACAAGCCAACAAACCAACAAACCAACAAGCCAAAAAACCAACAAACAAATTAACCAACAAACCAACAAACCAACAAACCAACAAACCAACAAACCAACAAACCAACAAACCAACAAACCAACAAACCAACAAACCAAAAAACCAACAAACCAACAAACCAACAAGCCAACAAGCCAACAAACCAACAAACCAACAAGCCAACAAACCAACAAACCAACAAACCAACATGCCAACAAACCAACAAACTAAGTAACCAGCAAGCCAACAAACCAATAAACCAACAAACCAACAAGCCAACAAACCAACAAACCAACAAGCCAACAAACCAACAAACCAACAAACCAACAAGCCAACAAACCAACAAACAAATAAACCAACAAACCAACAAACCAACAAACCAACAAACCAACAAACCAACAAACCAACAAACCAAAAAACCAACAAACCAACAAGCCAACAAGCCAACAAACCAACAAACTAACAAACCAACAAACGAACTAACCAACAAACCAACAAGCCAACAAGCCAACAAACCAACAAGCCAACAAACCAACAAACCAACAAACCAAGTAACCAAAAAGCAAACAAACTAACAAACCAACAAGCCAACAAGCCAACAAACCAACAAACCAACAAGCCAACAAACCAACAAACCCACAAACCAACAAGCCAACAAGCCAACAAGCCAACAAACCAACAAACCAACAAACCAACAAACCAACAAGCCAACAAACCAACAAATCAACAATCCAACAAACCAACAAACCAACAAACCAACAAGCCAACAAGCCAACAAACCAACAAACCAACAAGCCAACAAACCAACAAACCAACAAACCAACATGCCAACAAACCAACAAATCAACAAATCAACAAACCAACAAACCAAGAAACCAACAAACCAACAAACCAACAAACCAAAAAACCAACAAACCAACAAACCAACAAGCCAATAAGCCAACAAACCAACAAACCAACAAGCCAACAAACCAACAAACTAACAAGCCAACAAACCAACAAGCCAACAAGCCAACAAGCCAACAAACCAACAAACCAGCAAACCAACAAGCCAACAAACCAACAAGCCAACAAATCAACAAACCAACAAACCAAGTAACCAAAAAACCAACAAACTAACAAACCAACAAGCCAACAAGCCAACAAACCAGCAAACCAACAAACCAACAAGCCAACAAACCAACAAACCAACAAGCCAACAAGCCAACAAACCAACAAACCAACAAACCAACAAACCAACAAACCAACAAACCAACAAACCAACAAACCAAAAACCAACAAACCAACAAGCCAACAAACCAACAAACCAAGTAACCAAAAAGCCAACAAACTAACAAACCAACAAACCAACAAAACAACAAACCAAAAAACCAACAAACCAAAAAACCAACAAACCAACAAACCAACAAGCCAACAAACCAACAAACCAACAAGCCAACAAACCAATAAACCAACAAACCAACAAAGCAACAAGCCAACAAGCCAACAAACCAACAAACCAACAAGCCAACAAAGCAACAAGCCAACAAGCCAACAAACCAACAAACCAACAAGCCAACAAACCAACAAACCAACAAGCCAACAAGCCAACAAACCAACAAACCAACAAACCAACAAACCAACAAACCAACAAACCAACAAACCAACAAACCAACAAGCCAACAAACCAACAAACCAACAAGCCAACAAACCAACAAACCAACAAACCAACAAACCAACAAGCCAACAAACCAACAAACCAACAAACCAACAAACCAACAAACCAACAAACCAACAAACCAACAAACCAACAAACCAACAAACCAACGAACCAACAAACCAAAAAACCAACAAACCAACAAACCAACAAGCCAACAAGCCAACAAACCAACAAACCAACAAGCCAAAAAACCAACAAACAAATTAACCAACAAACCAACAAACCAACAAACCAACAAACCAACAAACCAACAAACCAACAAACCAACAAACCAACAAACCAAAAAACCAACAAACCAACAAACCAACAAGCCAACAAGCCAACAAACCAACAAACCAACAAGCCAACAAACCAACAAACCAACAAACCAACATGCCAACAAACCAACAAACTAAGTAACCAGCAAGCCAACAAGCCAACAAACCAACAAACCAACAAGCCAAAAAACCAACAAACAAATTAACCAACAAACCAACAAACCAACAAACCAACAAACCAACAAACCAACAAACCAACAAACCAACAAACCAACAAACCAAAAAACCAACAAACCAACAAACCAACAAGCCAACAAGCCAACAAACCAACAAACCAACAAGCCAACAAACCAACAAACCAACAAACCAACATGCCAACAAACCAACAAACTAACAAACCAACAAACGAACTAACCAACAAACCAACAAGCCAACAAGCCAACAAACCAACAAGCCATTAAACCAACAAACCAACAAACCAAGTAACCAAAAAGCAAACAAACTAACAAACCAACAAGCCAACAAGCCAACAAACCAACAAACCTACAAAGCAACAAGCCAACAGGCCAACAAACCAACAAACCAACAAGCCAACAAACCAACAAACCAACAAGCCAACAAGCCAACAAACCAACAAACCAACAAACCAACAAACCAACAAGCCAACAAACCAACAAATCAACAATCCAACAAACCAACAAACCAACAAACCAACAAACCAACAAGCCAACAAGCCAACAAACCAACAAACCAACAAGCCAACAAACCAACAAACCAACAAACCAACATGCCAACAAACCAACAAATCAACAAATCAACAAACCAACAAACCAAGAAACCAACAACCCAACAAACCAACAAACCAAAAAACCAACAAACCAACAAACCAACAAACCATCAAACGAACAAACCAACAAACCAACAAACCAACAAACCAACAAACCAACAAACCAATAAACCAACAAACCAACAAACCAACAAGCCAACAAACCAACAAACCAACAAACCAATTAACCAACAAACCAACAAATGAACAAACCAACAAACCAACAAACCAACAAACCAACAAACCAACAAACCAACAAACCAACAAACCTACAAACCAACAAACCAACAAACAAATAAACCAACAAACCAAAAACCAAAAAACCAACAAACCAACAAACCAACAAACCAACAAACCAACAAACCAACAAACCAGCAAAATAAAAAACCAACAAACCAACAAACCAACAAACCAACAAACCAACAAATTAACAAACCAAAAACCAACAAACCAACAAACCAATAAACCAACAAACCAACAAACCAACAAACCAACAAACCAACAAGCCAACAAACCAACAAACCAACAAACTAACAAACCAACAAACAAATAAACCAACAAACCAACAAACCAACAAACCGCCAAACCAACAAACCAACTAACCAACAAACCAACAAACCAACAAACCAACAAACCAACAAACCAACAAGCCAACAAACCAACAAACCAACAAACCAACAAACCAACAAGCCAACAAACCAACAAACCAACAAGCCAACAAGCCAACAAACCAACAAACCAACAAACCAACATGCCAACAAACCAACAAACTAAGTAACCAACAAGCCAACAAACCAACAAACCAACAAGCCAACAAGCCAACAAACCAACAAACCAACAAGCCAACAAACCAACAAACCAACAAACCAACAAACCAACAAGCCAACAAACTAACAAACAAATAAACCAACAAACCAACAAACTAACAAACCAACAAACCAACAAACCAAAAAACCAACAAACCAACAAGCCAATAAGCCAACAAACCATCAAACCAACAAACCAACAAACGAACTAACCAACAAACCAACAAGCCAACAAGCCAACAAACCAACAAACTAAGTAACCAACAAGCCAACAAACCAATAAACCAACAAGCCAACAAGCCAACAAACCAACAAACCAACAAGCCAACAAACCAAAAAACCAACAAACCAACAAGCCAACAAACCAACAAACAAATAAACCAACAAACCAACAAACCAACAAACCAACAAACCAACAAACCAACAAACCAAAAAACCAACAAACCAACAAGCCAACAAGCCAACAAACCAACAAACTAACAAACCAACAAACGAACTAACCAACAAACCAACAAGCCAACAAGCCAAAAAACCAACAAGCCAACAAACCAACAAACCAACAAACCAAGTAACCAAAAAGCAAACAAACTAACAAACCAACAAGCCAACAAGCCAACAAACCAACAAACCAACAAACCTACAAAGCAAGAAGCCAACAAGCCAACAAACCAACAAACCAACAAGCCAACAAACCAACAAACCAACAAACCAACAAGCCAACAAGCCAACAAGCCAACAAACCAACAAACCAACAAACCAACAAACCAACAAGCCAACAAACCAACAAATCAACAAGCCAACAAACCAACAAACCAACAAACCAACAAACCAACAAGCCAACAAGCCAACAAACCAACAAACCAACAAGCCGACAAACCAACAAACCAACAAACCAACATGCCAACAAACCAACAAATCAACAAATCAACAAACCAACAAACCAAGAAACCAACAAACCAACAAACTAACAAACCAACAAGCCAACAAACCAACAAGCCAATAAGCCAACAAACCAACAAACCAACAAGCCAACAAACCAACAAACTAACAAGCCAACAAACCAACAAACCAACAAGCCAACAAGCCAACAAACCAACAAACCAGCAAACCAACAAGCCAACAAACCAACAAGCCAACAAACCAACAAACCAACAAACCAAGTAACCAAAAAACCAACAAACTAACAAACCAACAAGCCAACAAGCCAACAAACCAACAAACCAACAAACCAACAAGCCAAAAAACCAACAAACCAACAAGCCAACAAGCCAACAAACCAACAAACCAACAAGCCAACAAACCAACAAACCAACAAACCAACAAACCAACAAACCAAAAACCAACAAACCAACAAGCCAACAAACCAACAAACCAACAAACCAAGTAACCAAAAAGCCAACAAACTAACAAACCAACAAACCAACAAAACAACAAACCAACAAACCAACAAACCAAAAAACCAACAAACCAACAAACCAACAAGCCAACAAACCAACAAACCAACAAACCAACAAACCAATAAACCAACAAACCAACAAAGCAACAAGCCAACAAGCCAACAAACCAACAAACCAACAAGCCAACAAACCAACAAACCAACAAGCCAACAAGCCAACAAACCAACAAACCAACAAACCAACAAACCAACAAACCAACAAACCAACAAACCAACAAGCCAACAAACCAACAAACCAACAAGCCAACAAACCAACAAACCAACAAACCAACAAACCAACAAGCCAACAAACCAACAAACCAACAAACCAACAAACCAACAAACCAACAAACCAACAAACCAACAAACCAACGAACCAACAAACCAAAAAACCATCAAACCAACAAACCAACAAGCCAACAAGCCAACAAACCAACAAACCAACAAGCCAAAAAACCAACAAACAAATAAACCAACAAACCAACAAACCAACAAACCAACAAACCAACAAACCAACAAACCAAAAAACCAACAAACCAACAAACCAACAAGCCAACAAGCCAACAAACCAACAAACCAACAAGCCAACAAACCAATAAACCAACAAACCAACATGCCAACAAACCAACAAACTAAGTAACCAACAAGCCAACAAACCAATAAACCAACAAACCAACAAGCCAACAAACCAACAAACCAACAAGCCAACAAACCAACAAACCAACAAACCAACAAGCCAACAAACCAACAAACAAATAAACCAACAAACCAACAAACCAACAAACCAACAAACCAACAAACCAACAAACCAACAAACCAAAAAACCAACAAACCAACAAGCCAACAAGCCAACAAACCAACAAACTAACAAACCAACAAACGAACTAACCAACAAACCAACAAGCCAACAAGCCAACAAATCAACAAGCCAACAAACCAACAAACCAACAAACCAAGTAAACAAAAAGCAAACAAACTAACAAACCAACAAGCCAACAAGCCAACAAACCAACAAACCTACAAAGCAACAAGCCAACAAGCCAACAAACCAACAAACCAACAAGCCAACAAACCAACAAACCAACAAACCAACAAGCCAACAAGCCAACAAGCCAACAAACCAACAAACCAACAAACCAACAAACCAACAAGCCAACAAACTAACAAACCAACAAATCAACAATCCAACAAACCAACAAACCAACAAACCAACAAGCCAACAAGCCAACAAGCCAACAAACCAACAAACCAACAAGCCAACAAACCAACAAACCAACAAACCAACATGCCAACAAAACAACAAATCAACAAATCAACAAACCAACAAACCAAGAAACCAAGAAACCAACAAACCAACAAACCAACAAACCAAAAAACCAACAAACTAACAAACCAACAAACCATCAAACGAACAAACCAACAAACCAACAAACCAACAAACCAACAAACCAACAAACCAATAAACCAACAAACCAACAAACCAACAAGCCAACAAACCAACAAACCAACAAACCAATTAACCAACAAACCAACAAACGAACAAACCAACAAACCAACAAACCAACAAACCAACAAACCAACAAACCAACAAACCTACAAACCAACAAACCAACAAACAAATAAACCAACAAACCAAAAACCAAAAAACCAACAAACCAACAAACCAACAAACCAACAAACCAACAAGCCAAAAAACCAACAAACCAACAAGCCAACAAGCCAACAAACCAACAAACCAACAAGCCAACAAACCAACAAACCAACAAACCAACAAACCAACAAACCAAAAACCAACAAACCAACAAGCCAACAAACCAACAAACCAACAAACCAAGTAACCAAAAAGCCAACAAACTAACAAACCAACAAACCAACAAAACAACAAACCAACAAACCAACAAACCAAAAAACCAACAAACCAACAAACCAACAAGCCAACAAACCAACAAACCAACAAACCAACAAACCAATAAACCAACAAACCAACAAAGCAACAAGCCAACAAGCCAACAAACCAACAAACCAACAAGCCAACAAACCAACAAACCAACAAGCCAACAAGCCAACAAACCAACAAACCAACAAACCAACAAACCAACAAACCAACAAACCAACAAACCAACAAGCCAACAAACCAACAAACCAACAAGCCAACAAACCAACAAACCAACAAACCAACAAACCAACAAGCCAACAAACCAACAAACCAACAAACCAACAAACCAACAAACCAACAAACCAACAAACCAACAAACCAACGAACCAACAAACCAAAAAACCAACAAACCAACAAACCAACAAGCCAACAAGCCAACAAACCAACAAACCAACAAGCCAAAAAACCAACAAACAAATAAACCAACAAACCAACAAACCAACAAACCAACAAACCAACAAACCAACAAACCAAAAAACCAACAAACCAACAAACCAACAAGCCAACAAGCCAACAAACCAATAAACCAACAAGCCAACAAACCAACAAACCAACAAACCAACATGCCAACAAACCAACAAACTAAGTAACCAACAAGCCAACAAGCCAACAAACCAACAAACCAACAAGCCAACAAACCAACAAACCAACAAACCAACAAGCCAACAAACCAACAAACAAATAAACCAACAAACCAACAAACCAACAAACCAACAAACCAACAAACCAACAAACCAAAAAACCAACAAACCAACTAGCCAACAAGCCAACAAACCAACAAACTAACAAACCAACAAACGAACTAACCAACAAACCAACAAGCCAACAAGCCAACAAATCAACAAGCCAACAAACCAACAAACCAACAAACCAAGTAAACAAAAAGCAAACAAACTAACAAACCAACAAGCCAACAAGCCAACAAACCAACAAACCTACAAAGCAACAAGCCAACAAGCCAACAAACCAACAAACCAACAAGCCAACAAACCAACAAACCAACAAACCAACAAGCCAACAAGCCAACAAGCCAACAAACCAACAAACCAACAAACCAACAAACCAACAAACCAACAAGCCAACAAACTAACAAACCAACAAATCAACAATCCAACAAACCAACAAACCAACAAACCAACAAGCCAACAAGCCAACAAGCCAACAAACCAACAAACCAACAAGCCAACAAACCAACAAACCAACAAACCAACATGCCAACAAAACAACAAATCAACAAATCAACAAACCAACAAACCAAGAAACCAACAAACCAACAAACCAACAAACCAAAAAACCAACAAACCAACAAACCAACAAACCATCAAACGAACAAACCAACAAACCAACAAACCAACAAACCAACAAACCAACAAACCAATAAACCAACAAACCAACAAACCAACAAGCCAACAAACCAACAAACCAACAAACCAATTAACCAACAAGCCAACAAACGAACAAACCAACAAACCAACAAACCAACAAACCAACAAACCAACAAACCTACAAACCAACAAACCAACAAACAAATAAACCAACAAACCAAAAACCAAAAAACCAACAAACCAACAAACCAATAAACCAACAAGCCAACAAACCAACAAACCAACAAACCAACATGCCAACAAACCAACAAACTAAGTAACCAACAAGCCAACAAGCCAACAAACCAACAAACCAACAAGCCAACAAACCAACAAACCAACAAACCAACAAGCCAACAAACCAACAAACAAATAAACCAACAAACCAACAAACCAACAAACCAACAAACCAACAAACCAACAAACCAAAAAACCAACAAACCAACAAGCCAACAAGCCAACAAACCAACAAACTAACAAACCAACAAACGAACTAACCAACAAACCAACAAGCCAACAAGCCAACAAATCAACAAGCCAACAAACCAACAAACCAACAAACCAAGTAAACAAAAAGCAAACAAACTAACAAACCAACAAGCCAACAAGCCAACAAACCAACAAACCTACAAAGCAACAAGCCAACAAGCCAACAAACCAACAAACCAACAAGCCAACAAACCAACAAACCAACAAACCAACAAGCCAACAAGCCAACAAGCCAACAAACCAACAAACCAACAAACCAACAAACCAACAAACCAACAAGCCAACAAACTAACAAACCAACAAATCAACAATCCAACAAACCAACAAACCAACAAACCAACAAGCCAACAAGCCAACAAGCCAACAAACCAACAAACCAACAAGCCAACAAACCAACAAACCAACAAACCAACATGCCAACAAAACAACAAATCAACAAATCAACAAACCAACAAACCAAGAAACCAACAAACCAACAAACCAACAAACCAAAAAACCAACAAACCAACAAACCAACAAACCATCAAACGAACAAACCAACAAACCAACAAACCAACAAACCAACAAACCAACAAACCAATAAACCAACAAACCAACAAACCAACAAGCCAACAAACCAACAAACCAACAAACCAATTAACCAACAAGCCAACAAACGAACAAACCAACAAACCAACAAACCAACAAACCAACAAACCAACAAACCTACAAACCAACAAACCAACAAACAAATAAACCAACAAACCAAAAACCAAAAAACCAACAAACCAACAAACCAACAAACCAACAAACCAACAAGCCAACAAACCAACAAACCAATAAGCCAACAAACCATCAAACCAACAAACCAACAAACGAACTAACCAACAAACCAACAAGCCAACAAGCCAACAAACCAACAAACCAGCAAACCAACAAGCCAACAAGCCAACAAACCAACAAACCAACAAACCAACAAGCCAACAAGCCAATAAACCAACAAACCAACAAACCAACAAGCCAACAAACCAACAAGCCATCAAACCAACAAACCAACAAACCAAATAACCGAAAAGCCAACAAACTAACAAACCAACAAGCCAACAAGCCAACAAACCAACAAACCAACAAAGCAACAAGCCAACAAGCCTACAAACCAACAAACCAACAAGCCAACAAACCAACAAACCAACAAGCCAACAAGCCAACAAACCAACAAACCAACAAACCAACAAGCCAACAAACCAACAAACCAACAAGCCAACAAACCAACAAACCAACAAACCATCAAAACAAACAAGCCAACAAGCTAACAAACCAACAAACCAACAAGCCAACAAATCAACAAACCAACAAACCAACATGCCAATAAACCAACAAATCAACAAATCAACAAACCAACAAACCAAGAAACCAACAAACCAACAAACCAACAAACCAAAAAACCAACAAACCAACAAACCATCAAACGAACAAACCAACAAACCAACAAACCAACAAACCAACAAACCAATAAACCAAAAAACCAACAAACCAACAAACCAACAAGCCAACAAACCAACAAACCAACAAACCAATTAACCAACCAACCAATAAACGAACAAACCAACAAACCAACAAACCAACAAACCAACAAACCAACAAACCAACAAACCAACAAACAAATAAACCAACAAACCAACAAACCAACAAACAAATAAACCAACAAACCAACAAACCAACAAACCAACAAACCAACAAACCAACAAACCAACAAACCAATTAACCAACAAACCAACAGACGAACAAACCAACAAACCAACAAGCCAACAAACCAACAAACCCATAAGCCAACAAACCAATAAACAAATAAACCAACAAACCAACAAACCAACAAACCAACAAACCAACAAACAAATAAACCAAGAAACCAACAAACCAAAAACCAACAAACCAACAAACCAACAAACCAACAAACCAACAAACCAGCAAATCAAAAAAACAACAAACCAACAAACCAACAAACCAACAAACCAACAAACCAACAAACCAACAAACCAACAAACCAACAAACCAACAAACCAACAAACCACCAAACCAACAAACCAAATAACCAACAAACCAACAAACCAACAAACCAACAAGCCAACAAAGCAACAAACCAACAAACCACCAAACCACCAAACCAACAAACCAACAAACCAACAAACCAAGGAACCAACAAACCAACAAGCCAACAAACCAACAAACCAACAAACCAACAAACCAACAAACCAACAAACAAATAAACCAACAAACCAACAAACCAATAAACCAACAAACCAACAAACCAAAAAACCAACAAACCAACAAACCAAAAAACCAACAAACCAACAAACCAACAAGCCAACAAACCAAGAAACCAACAAACCAAGTAACCAACGAACCAACAAACGAACAAACCAACAAACAAACAAACCAACAAACGAACAAACCAACAAACCAAAAAACCAACAAACCAACAAGCCAACAAGCCAACAAACAAACAAGCCAACAAACGAACAAACCAACAAACCAACAAACGAACAAACCAACAAACCAACAAACCAACAAACCAACAAACCAACAAACCAACAAGCCAACAAGCCAACAAACCAACAAACCAACAAGCCAACAAACCAACAAACGAACAAACCAACAAACCAACAAGCCAACAAGCCAACAAACCAACAAACCAACAAACCAACAAACCATTCAAAACAACAAACCAACAAACCAACAAACAAACAAACAAACAAACCAACAAACTAACAAGCCAAAAAGCCAGCGAACCAACAAATCAATAAACCAACAAACGAATAAACCAACAAACCAACAAACCAACAAGCCAAAAAGCCAACAAACCAACAAGCCAACAAACCAACAAGCCACCAAGCCAAAAAACCAACAAACCAACAAACCAACAAACGAACAAACCAACAAACAAACAAACCAACAAACCAACAAACCAACAAACCAACAAGCCAACAAACCAACAAACCAACAAACCAACAAACCAACAAACCAACAAACCAACAAACCAACAAACCAACAAACCAACAAGCCAACAAGCCAACAAACCAACAAACCAAAAACCAACAAACCAACAAACCAACAAGCCAACAAGCCAACAAACCAACAAACCAACAAAGCAACAAACAAATAAACCAACAAACCAACAAACCAACAAACCACCAAACCAACAAACCAACAAACCAACAAACCAACAAACCAACAAACCAACAAACCAATAAGCCAACAAACCAACAAACCAACAAACCAACAAACCAACAAACAAATAAACCAACAAACCAACAAACCAACAAACCAACAAACCAACAAACCAACAAACCAACAAACCAACAAACCAACAAACCAAGTAACCAACGAACCAACAAATGAACAAACCAACAAACAAACAAACCAACAAACCAACAAACCAACAAACCAACAAACCAACAAACCAATTAACCAACAAACCAACAGACGAACAAACCAACAAACCAACAAGCCAACAAACCAACAAACCCATAAGCCAACAAACCAATAAACAAATAAACCAACAAACCAACAAACCAACAAACCAACAAACCAACAAACAAATAAACCAAGAAACCAACAAACCAAAAACCAACAAACCAACAAACCAACAAACCAAAAAACCAACAAACCAGCAAATCAAAAAAACAACAAACCAACAAACCAACAAACCAACAAACCAACAAACCAACAAACCAACAAACCAACAAACCAACAAACCAACAAACCAACAAACCACCAAACCAACAAACCAAATAACCAACAAACCAACAAACCAACAAACCAACAAGCCAACAAAGCAACAAACCAACAAACCACCAAACCACCAAACCAACAAACCAACAAACCAACAAACCAAGAAACCAACAAACCAACAAGCCAACAAACCAACAAACCAACAAACCAACAAACCAACAAACCAACAAACAAATAAACCAACAAACCAACAAACCAATAAACCAACAAACCAACAAACCAAAAAACCAACAAACCAACAAACCAAAAAACCAACAAACCAACAAACCAACAAGCCAACAAACCAAGAAACCAACAAACCAAGTAACCAACGAACCAACAAACGAACAAACCAACAAACAAACAAACCAACAAACGAACAAACCAACAAACCAAAAAACCAACAAACCAACAAGCCAACAAGCCAACAAACAAACAAGCCAACAAACGAACAAACCAACAAACCAACAAACGAACAAACCAACAAACCAACAAACCAACAAACCAACAAACCAACAAACCAACAAGCCAACAAGCCAACAAACCAACAAACCAACAAGCCAACAAACCAACAAACGAACAAACCAACAAACCAACAAGCCAACAAGCCAACAAACCAACAAACCAACAAACCAACAAACCATTCAAAACAACAAACCAACAAACCAACAAACAAACAAACAAACAAACCAACAAACTAACAAGCCAAAAAGCCAGCGAACCAACAAATCAATAAACCAACAAACGAATAAACCAACAAACCAACAAACCAACAAGCCAAAAAGCCAACAAACCAACAAGCCAACAAACCAACAAGCCACCAAGCCAAAAAACCAACAAACCAACAAACCAACAAACGAACAAACCAACAAACAAACAAACCAACAAACCAACAAACCAACAAACCAACAAGCCAACAAACCAACAAACCAACAAACCAACAAACCAACAAACCAACAAACCAACAAACCAACAAACCAACAAACCAACAAACCAACAAGCCAACAAGCCAACAAACCAACAAACCAAAAACCAACAAACCAACAAACCAACAAGCCAACAAGCCAACAAACCAACAAACCAACAAAGCAACAAACAAATAAACCAACAAACCAACAAACCAACAAACCACCAAACCAACAAACCAACAAACCAACAAACCAACAAACCAACAAACCAACAAACCAATAAGCCAACAAACCAACAAACCAACAAACCAACAAACCAACAAACAAATAAACCAACAAACCAACAAACCAACAAACCAACAAACCAACAAACCAACAAACCAACAAACCAACAAACCAACAAACCAAGTAACCAACGAACCAACAAATGAACAAACCAACAAACAAACAAACCAACAAACGAACAAACCAACAAAACAACAAACCAACAAACCAACAAGCCAACAAGCCAACAAACCAACAAGCCAACAAACGAACAAACCAACAAACCACCAAACGAACAAACCAACAAACCAACAAACCAACAAGCCAATAAGCCAACAAACCAACAAACCAACAAACCAACAAACGAACAAACCAACAAACCAACAAGCCAACAAGCCAACAAACCAACACACCAACAAACCAACAAACCAGCAAACCAATAAACCAACAAACCAACAAACCAACAAACCAACAAATCAACAAACAAACAAACAAACAAACCAACAAACCAACAAACCAACAAGCCAACAAACCAACAAACCAACAAACCAACAAACGAACAAACCAACAAATCAACAAACCAACAAACCAACAAGCCAACAAACTAACAAGCCAACAAACCAACAAGCCAACAAACCAACAAACCAACAAACCAACAAGCCAACAAACGGAAAACCAACAAACAAACAAACCAACAAACCAACAAACCAACAAACCAACAAGCCAACAAACCAACAAACCAACAAACCAACAAGCTCACACCCCGACAAACCAACAAACCAAAAACCAACAAACCAACAAACCAACGAGCCAACAAGCCAACAAACCAACAAACCAACAAACCAACAAACCAACAAACCAACAAGCCAACAAGCCAACAAACCAAAAAACTAACAATCCAACAGACCAATAAACCAACAAGCCAACAAGCCAACAAACCAACAAACCAACAAACGAATAAACCAACAAACCAACAAACCAACAAACCAACAAACAAATAAACCAACAAACCAACAAACCAACAAACAAATAAACCAACAAACCAACAAACCAACAAACCAACAAACCAACAAACCAACAAACCAACAAACCAATTAACCAACAAACCAACAGACGAACAAACCAACAAACCAACAAGCCAACAAACCAACAAACCTATAAGCCAACAAACCAATAAACAAATAAACCAACAAACCAACAAACCAACAAACCAACAAACCAACAAACAAATAAACCAAGAAACCAACAAACCAAAAACCAACAAACCAACAAACCAACAAACCAACAAACCAACAAACCAGCAAATCAAAAAAACAACAAACCAACAAACCAACAAACCAACAAACCAACAAACCAACAAACCAACAAACCAACAAACCAACAAACCAACAAACCAACAAACCACCAAACCAACAAACCAAATAACCAACAAACCAACAAACCAACAAACCAACAAGCCAACAAACCAACAAACCAACAAACCACCAAACCACCAAACCAACAAACCAACAAACCAACAAACCAAGAAACCAACAAAACAACAAGCCAACAAACCAACAAACCAACAAACCAACAAACCAACAAACCAACAAACAAATAAACCAACAAACCAACAAACCAATAAACCAACAAACCAACAAACCAAAAAACCAACAAACCAACAAACCAAAAAACCAACAAACCAACAAACCAACAAGCCAACAAACCAAGAAACCAACAAACCAAGTTACCAACGAACCAACAAACGAACAAACCAACAAACAAACAAACCAACAAACGAACAAACCAACAAACCAAAAAACCAACAAACCAACAAGCCAACAAGCCAACAAACAAACAAGCCAACAAACGAACAAACCAACAAACCAACAAACGAACAAACCAACAAACCAACAAACCAACAAACCAACAAACCAACAAACCAACAAGCCAACAAGCCAACAAACCAACAAACCAACAAGCCAACAAACCAACAAACGAACAAACCAACAAACCAACAAGCCAACAAGCCAACAAACCAACAAACCAACAAACCAACAAACCATTCAAAACAACAAACCAACAAACCAACAAACAAACAAACAAACAAACCAACAAACTAACAAGCCAAAAAGCCAGCGAACCAACAAATCAATAAACCAACAAACGAATAAACCAACAAACCAACAAACCAACAAGCCAAAAAGCCAACAAACCAACAAGCCAACAAACCAACAAGCCACCAAGCCAAAAAACCAACAAACCAACAAACCAACAAACGAACAAACCAACAAACAAACAAACCAACAAACCAACAAACCAACAAACCAACAAGCCAACAAACCAACAAACCAACAAACCAACAAACCAACAAACCAACAAACCAACAAACCAACAAACCAACAAACCAACAAGCCAACAAGCCAACAAACCAACAAACCAAAAACCAACAAACCAACAAACCAACAAGCCAACAAGCCAACAAACCAACAAACCAACAAAGCAACAAACAAATAAACCAACAAACCAACAAACCAACAAACCACCAAACCAACAAACCAACAAACCAACAAACCAACAAACCAACAAACCAACAAACCAATAAGCCAACAAACCAACAAACCAACAAACCAACAAACCAACAAACAAATAAACCAACAAACCAACAAACCAACAAACCAACAAACCAACAAACCAACAAACCAACAAACCAACAAACCAACAAACCAAGTAACCAACGAACCAACAAATGAACAAACCAACAAACAAACAAACCAACAAACGAACAAACCAACAAAACAACAAACCAACAAACCAACAAGCCAACAAGCCAACAAACCAACAAGCCAACAAACGAACAAACCAACAAACCACCAAACGAACAAACCAACAAACCAACAAACCAACAAGCCAATAAGCCAACAAACCAACAAACCAACAAACCAACAAACGAACAAACCAACAAACCAACAAGCCAACAAGCCAACAAACCAACACACCAACAAACCAACAAACCAGCAAACCAATAAACCAACAAACCAACAAACCAACAAACCAACAAACCAACAAACAAACAAACAAACAAACCAACAAACCAACAAACCAACAAGCCAACAAACCAACAAACCAACAAACCAACAAACGAACAAACCAACAAATCAACAAACCAACAAACCAACAAGCCAACAAGCCAACAAACTAACAAGCCAACAAACCAACAAGCCAACAAACCAACAAACCAACAAACCAACAAACCAACAAACGGAAAACCAACAAACAAACAAACCAACAAACCAACAAACCAACAAACCAACAAGCCAACAAACCAACAAACCAACAAACCAACAAACCAACAAGCTAACACCCCGACAAACCAACAAACCAAAAACCAACAAACCAACAAACCAACGAACCAACAAGCCAACAAACCAACAAACCAACAAACCAACAAACCAACAAACCAACAAGCCAACAAGCCAACAAACCAAAAAACTAACAATCCAACAGACCAATAAACCAACAAGCCAACAAGCCAACAAACCAACAAACCAACAAACGAATAAACCAACAAACCAACAAACCAACAAACCAACAAACCAACAAACCAAAAAACCAAAAAACCAACAAACCAACAAACCAACAAGCCAAACAAACCAACAAAAAAATAAAACAACAAACCAAAAAACCAACAAACCAACAAACCAACAAACCAACAAACCAACAAACGAACAAACCAATAAGTCAACAAGCCAACAAACCATCAAACCAACAAACCAACAAACCAACAAACCAACAAACAAACAAACAAACAAACTAACAAGCCCAGAAGCCAACGAACCAACAAATCAACAAACCAACAAACGAATAAACCAACAAACCAACAAACCAACGAGCCAAAAAGCCAACAAACCAACAAGCCAACAAACCAACAAGCCAACAAACCAACAAGCCAACAAACCAACAAACGAACAAACCAACAAACAAGCAAACCAACAAACCAACAAACCAACAAACCAACAAGCCAACAAACCAACAAACCAACCAACCAACAAACCAACAAACCAACAAACAACAAACCAACAAGCCAACAAGCCAACAAACCAACAAACCAAAAACCAACAAACCAACAAACCAACAAAACAACAAGCCAACAAACCAACAAACCAACAAACCAACAAACCAACAAACCAACAAGCCAACAAACCAACAAACCAACAAGCCAACAAACCAACAAACCAACAGACCAACAAACCAACAAGCCAACAAACCAACAAACCAAAAAACTAACAATCCAACAAACCAATAAACCAACAAGCCAACAAGCCAACAAACCAACAAACCAACAAACGAATAAACCAACAAACCAACAAACCAACAAACCAACAAACCAACAAACCAAAAAACCAAAAAACGAACAAATCAACAAACAAACCAACCAACAAACGAACAAACCAACAAACCAAAAAACCAACAAACCAACAAGCCAACAAGCCAACAAACAAACAAGCCAACAAACGAACAAACCAACAAACCAACAAACGAACAAACCAACAAACCAACAAATCAACATACCAACAAACCAACAAGCCAACAAGCCAACAAACCAACAAACCAACAAACCAACAAACCAACAAACGAACAAACCAACAAACCAACAAGTCAACAAGCCAACAAACGAACAAACCAACAAACCAACAAACCATTCAAAACAACAAACCAACAAACCAACATACCAACAAACAAACAAACAAACAAACCAACAAAAAAACAAGCCAAGAAGCCAACGAACCAACAAATCAACAAACCAACAAACGAATAAACCAACAAACCAATAAACCAACAAGCCAAAAAGCCAACAAACCAACAAGCCAACAAACCAATAAGCCAACAAGACAACAAACCAAAAAACCAACAAACGAACAAACCAACAAACAAACAAACCAACAAACCAACAAACCAACAAACCAACAAGCCAACAAACCAACAAACCAACAAACCAACAAACCAACAAACCAACAAACCAACAAACCAACAAGCCAACAAGCCAACAAACCAACAAACCAACAAACCAACAAACCAACAAGCCAACAAGCCAACAAACCAACCAACCAACAAACCAACAAACAAATAAACCAACAAACCAACAAACCAACAAACCACCAAACCAACAAACCAACAAACCAACAAACCAACAAACCAACAAGCCAACAAACCAACAAACCAACAAACCAACAAACCAACAAACCAACAAACCAAGTAACCAACGAACCAACAAATGAACAAACCAACAAACAAACAAACCAACAAACGAACAAACCAACAAAACAACAAACCAACAAACCAACAAGCCAACAAGCCAACAAACCAACAAGCCAACAAACGAACAAACCAACAAACCACCAAACGAACAAACCAACAAACCAACAAACCAACAAGCCAATAAGCCAACAAACCAACAAACCAACAAACCAACAAACGAACAAACCAACAAACCAACAAGCCAACAAGCCAACAAACCAACACACCAACAAACCAACAAACCAGCAAACCAATAAACCAACAAACCAACAAACCAACAAACCAACAAACCAACAAACAAACAAACAAACAAACCAACAAACCAACAAACCAACAAGCCAACAAACCAACAAACCAACAAACCAACAAACCAACAAGCCAACAAGCCAACAAACCAACCAACCAACAAACCAACAAACAAATAAACCAACAAACCAACAAACCAACAAACCACCAAACCAACAAACCAACAAACCAACAAACAAACAAACCAACAAACCAACAAACCAACAAACCAACAAGCCAACAAACCAACAAACCAACAAACCAACAAACCAACAAACCAACAAACCAACAAACCAACAAACCAACAAACCAACAAGCCAACAAGCCAACAAACCAACAAACCAAAAACCAACAAACCAACAAACCAACAAGCCAACAAGCCAACAAACCAACAAACCAACAAAGCAACAAACAAATAAACCAACAAACCAACAAACCAACAAACCACCAAACCAACAAACCAACAAACCAACAAACCAACAAACCAACAAACCAACAAACCAATAAGCCAACAAACCAACAAACCAACAAACCAACAAACCGACAAACAAATAAACCAACAAACCAACAAACCAACAAACCAACAAACCAACAAACCAACAAACCAACAAACCAAGTAACCAACGAACCAACAAATGAACAAACCAACAAACAAACAAACCAACAAACGAACAAACCAACAAAACAACAAACCAACAAACCAAC
The DNA here is from genome assembly GCA_958298945.1 of Atherix ibis. Taxonomy (NCBI): domain Eukaryota; kingdom Metazoa; phylum Arthropoda; class Insecta; order Diptera; family Athericidae; genus Atherix; species Atherix ibis. The sequence goes on along the minus strand of OY282608.1, from coordinate 66,121,696 downwards.
AAGCCAACAAGCCAACAAACCAACAAGCCAACAAACGAACAAACCAACAAACCACCAAACGAACAAACCAACAAACCAACAAACCAACAAGCCAATAAGCCAACAAACCAACAAACCAACAAACCAACAAACGAACAAACCAACAAACCAACAAGCCAACAAGCCAACAAACCAACACACCAACAAACCAACAAACCAGCAAACCAATAAACCAACAAACCAACAAACCAACAAACCAACAAACCAACAAACAAACAAACAAACAAACCAACAAACCAACAAACCAACAAGCCAACAAACCAACAAACCAACAAACCAACAAACGAACAAACCAACAAATCAACAAACCAACAAACCAACAAGCCAACAAGCCAACAAACTAACAAGCCAACAAACCAACAAGCCAACAAACCAACAAACCAACAAACCAACAAACCAACAAACGGAAAACCAACAAACAAACAAACCAACAAACCAACAAACCAACAAACCAACAAGCCAACAAACCAACAAACCAACAAACCAACAAACCAACAAGTTAACACCCCGACAAACCAACAAACCAAAAACCAACAAACCAACAAACCAACGAGCCAACAAGCCAACAAACCAACAAACCAACAAACCAACAAACCAACAAACCAACAAACCAACAAGCCAACAAGCCAACAAACCAAAAAACTAACAATCCAACAGACCAATAAACCAACAAGCCAACAAGCCAACAAACCAACAAACCAACAAACGAATAAACCAACAAACCAACAAACCAACAAACCAACAAACCAACAAACCAAAAAACCAAAAAACCAACAAACCAACAAACCAACAAGCCAAACAAACCAACAAAAAAATAAAACAACAAACCAAAAAACCAACAAACCAACAAACCAACAAACCAACAAACCAACAAACGAACAAACCAATAAGTCAACAAGCCAACAAACCATCAAACCAACAAACCAACAAACCAACAAACCAACAAACAAACAAACAAACAAACTAACAAGCCCAGAAGCCAACGAACCAACAAATCAACAAACCAACAAACGAATAAACCAACAAACCAACAAACCAACGAGCCAAAAAGCCAACAAACCAACAAGCCAACAAACCAACAAGCCAACAAACCAACAAGCCAACAAACCAACAAACGAACAAACCAACAAACAAGCAAACCAACAAACCAACAAACCAACAAACCAACAAGCCAACAAACCAACAAACCAACCAACCAACAAACCAACAAACCAACAAACAACAAACCAACAAGCCAACAAGCCAACAAACCAACAAACCAAAAACCAACAAACCAACAAACCAACAAAACAACAAGCCAACAAACCAACAAACCAACAAACCAACAAACCAACAAACCAACAAGCCAACAAACCAACAAACCAACAGACCAACAAACCAACAAGCCAACAAACCAACAAACCAACAAGCCAACAAACCAACAAACCAAAAAACTAACAATCCAACAAACCAATAAACCAACAAGCCAACAAGCCAACAAACCAACAAACCAACAAACGAATAAACCAACAAACCAACAAACCAACAAACCAACAAACCAACAAACCAAAAAACCAAAAAACGAACAAATCAACAAACAAACAAACCAACAAACGAACAAACCAACAAACCAAAAAACCAACAAACCAACAAGCCAACAAGCCAACAAACAAACAAGCCAACAAACGAACAAACCAACAAACCAACAAACGAACAAACCAACAAACCAACAAACCAACATACCAACAAACCAACAAGCCAACAAGCCAACAAACCAACAAACCAACAAACCAACAAACCAACAAACGAACAAACCAACAAACCAACAAGTCAACAAGCCAACAAACCAACAAACCAACAAACCAACAAACCATTCAAAACAACAAACCAACAAACCAACATACCAACAAACAAACAAACAAACAAACCAACAAAAAAACAAGCCAAGAAGCCAACGAACCAACAAATCAACAAACCAACAAACGAATAAACCAACAAACCAATAAACCAACAAGCCAAAAAGCCAACAAACCAACAAGCCAACAAACCAACAAGCCAACAAGACAACAAACCAAAAAACCAACAAACGAACAAACCAACAAACAAACAAACCAACAAACCAACAAACCAACAAACCAACAAGCCAACAAACCAACAAACCAACAAACCAACAAACCAACAAACCAACAAACCAACAAACCAACAAGCCAACAAGCCAACAAACCAACAAACCAACAAACCAACAAACCAACAAGCCAACAAGCCAACAAACCAACCAACCAACAAACCAACAAACAAATAAACCAACAAACCAACAAACCACCAAACCAACAAACCAACAAACCAACAAACCAACAAACCAACAAGCCAACAAACCAACAAACCAACAAACCAACAAACCAACAAACCAACAAACAAATAAACCAACAAACCAACAAACCAACAAACCAACAAACCAACAAACCAACAAACCAAAAAACCAACAAACCAACAAACCAAAAAACCAACAAACCAACAAACCAACAAGCCAACAAGCCAACAAACCAACAAACCAACAAACCAAGTAACCAACGAACCAACAAATGAACAAACCAACAAACAAACAAACCAACAAACGAACAAACCAACAAACCAACAAACCAACAAGCCAACAAGCCAACAAACCAACAAGCCAACAAACGAACAAACCAACAAACCAACAAACGAACAAACCAACAAACCAACAAACCAACAAGCCAATAAGCCAACAAACCAGCAAACCAACAAACCAACAAACCAACAAACAAACAAACCAACAAACGAACAAACCAACAAACCAAAAAAACCAACAAACCAACAAGCCAACAAACCAACAAACCAACAAGCCAACAAACCAACAAACCAACAGACCAACAAACCAACAAGCCAACAAACCAACAAACCAACAAGCCAACAAACCAACAAACCAAAAAAACTAACAATCCAACAAACCAATAAACCAACAAGCCAACAAGCCAACAAACCAACAAACCAACAAACGAATAAACCAACAAACCAACAAACCAACAAACCAACAAACCAACAAACCAAAAAACCAAAAAACCAACAAACCAACAAGCCAAACAAACCAACAAAAAAATAAAACAACAAACCAAAAAACCAACAAACGAACAAACCAACAAACAAACAAACCAACAAACGAACAAACCAACAAACCAAAAAACCAACAAACCAACAAGCCAACAAGCCAACAAACAAACAAGCCAACAAACGAACAAACCAACAAACCAACAAACGAACAAACCAACAAACCAACAAACCAACATACCAACAAAACAACAAGCCAACAAGCCAACAAACCAACAAACCAACAAACCAACAAACCAACAAACGAACAAACCAACAAACCAACAAGTCAACAAGCCAACAAACCAACAAACCAACAAACCAATAAACCATTCAAAACAACAAACCAACAAACCAACAAACCAACAAACAAACAAACAAACAAACCAACAAACTAACAAGCCAAGAAGCCAACGAACCAACAAATCAACAAACCAACAAACGAATAAACCAACAAACTAACAAACCAACAAGCCAAAAAGCCAACAAACCAACAAGCCAACAAACCAACAAGCCAACAAGCCAACAAACCAAAAAACCAACATACGAACAAACCAACAAACAAACAAACCAACAAACCAACAAACCAACAAACCAACAAACCAACAAGCCAACAAACCAACAAACCAACAAACCAACAAACCAACAAACCAACAAACCAACAAACCAACAAACCAACAAGCCAACAAGCCAACAAACCAACAAAGCAACAAACCAACAAACCAACAAGCCAACAAGCCAACAAACCAACAAACCAACAAACCAACAAACCAACAAACAAATAAACCAACAAACGAACAAACCAACAAACCACCAAACCAACAAACCAACAAACCAACAAACCAACAAACCAACAAACCAACAAGCCAACAAACCAACAAACCAACAAACCAACAAACCAACAAACCAACAAACAATTAAACCAACAAACCAACAAACCAACAAACCAACAAACCAACAAGCCAACAAGCCAACAAACCAACAAACCAACAAACAAACAAACAAACAAACCAACAAACTAACAAGCCAACAAACAAACAAACCAACAAACCAACAAACCAACAAACCAACAAACAAATAAACCAACAAGCCAACAAACCAACAAACCAACAAGCCAACAAACCAACAGGCCAACAAGACAACAAACCAAAAAACCAACAAACGAACAAACCAACAAACAAACAAACCAACAAACCAACAAACCAACAAACCAACAAGCCAACAAACCAACAAACCAACAAACCAACAAACTAACAAACCAACAAACCAACAAACCAACAAGCCAACAAGCCAACAAACCAACAAACCAACAAACCAACAAACCAACAAGCCAACAAGCCAACAAACCAACAAACCAACAAACCAACAAACAAATAAACCAACAAACCAACAAACCAACAAACCACCAAACCAACAAACCAACAAACCAACAAACCAACAAACCAACAAGCCAACAAACCAACAAACCAACAAACCAACAAACCAACAAACCAACAAACAAATAAACCAACAAACCAACAAACCAACAAACCAACAAACCAACAAACCAACAAACCAACAAACCAAAAAACCAACAAACCAACCAACCAACAAACCAACAAACCAACAAACAACAAACCAACAAGCCAACAAGCCAACAAACCAACTAACCAAAAACCAACAAACCAACAAACCAACAAGCCAACAAGCCAACAAACCAACAAACCAACAAACCAACAAACCAACAAACCAACAAACCAACAAGCCAACAAACCAACAAACCAACAGACCAACAAACCAACAAGCCAACAAACCAACAAACCAACAAGCCAACAAACCAACAAACCAAAAAACTAACAATCCAACAAACCAATAAACCAACAAGCCAACAAGCCAACAAACCAACAAACCAACAAACGAATAAACCAACAAACCAACAAACCAACAAACCAACAAGCCAACAAACCAACAAACCAAAAAACTAACAATCCAACAAACCAATAAACCAACAAGCCAACAAGCCAACAAACCAACAAACCAACAAACGAATAAACCAACAAACCAACAAAACAACAAACCAACAAACCAACAAACCAAAAAACCAAAAAACCAACAAACCAACAAGCCAAACAAACCAACAAAAAAATAAAACAACAAACCAAAAAACCAACAAACGAACAAACCAACAAACAAACAAACCAACAAACGAACAAACCAACAAACCAAAAAACCAACAAACCAACAAGCCAACAAGCCAACAAACAAACAAGCCAACAAACGAACAAACCAACAAACCAACAAACCAACAAACCAACAAACCAACAAACCAACATACCAACAAACCAACAAGCCAACAAGCCAACAAACCAACAAACCAACAAACCAACAAACCAACAAACGAACAAACCAAAAAACCAACAAGTCAACAAGCCAACAAACCAACAAACCAACAAACCAACAAACCATTCAAAACAACAAACCAACAAACCAACAAACCAACAAACAAACAAACAAACAAACCAACAAACTAACAAGCCAAGAAGCCAACGAACCAACAAATCAACAAACCAACAAACGAATAAACCAACAAACCAACAAACCAACAAGCCAAAAAGCCAACAAACCAACAAGCCATTAAACCAACAAGCCAACAAGCCAACAAACCAAAAAACTAACATACGAACAAACCAACAAACAAACAAACCAACAAACCAACAAACCAACAAACCAACAAACCAACAAGCCAACAAACCAACAAACCAACAAACCAACAAACCAACAAACCAACAAACCAACAAGCCAACAAGCCAACAAACCAACAAACCAAAAAACCAACAAACCAACAAGCCAACAAGCCAACAAACCAACAAACCAACAAACCAACAAACCAACAAACCAACAAACAAATAAACCAACAAACCAACAAACCAACAAACCACCAAACCAACAAACCAACAAACCAATAAACCAACAAACCAACAAGCCAACAAACCAACAAACCAACAAACCAACAAACCAACAAACCAACAAACAATTAAACCAACAAACCAACAAAGCAACAAAACATCAAACCAACAAACCAACAAACCAAAAAACCAACAAACCAAAAAACCAAAAAACCAACAAACCAACAAATCAACAAGCCAACAAGCCAACAAACCAACAAACCAACAAACAAACAAACAAACAAACCAACAAACTAACAAGCCAACAAACAAACAAACCAACAGACCAACAAACCAACAAACCAACAAACAAATAAACCAACAAGCCAACAAACCAACAAACCAACAAACCAACAAACCAACAAACCAACAAACCAACAAGCCAACAAACCAACAAACCAACAAACCAAAAAAACAACAAACCAACAAGCCAACAAACAAATAAACCAACAAACCAACAAACCAACAAACCAACAAACCACCAAACCAACAAACCAACAAACCAACAAACCAACAAACCAACAAGCCAACAAACCAACAAACCAACAAACAAACAAACCAACAAACAAATAAACCAACAAACCAACAAACCAACAAACCAACAAACCAACAAACCAACAAACCAAAAAACCAACAAACCAACCAACCAACAAACCAACAAACCAACAAACAACAAACCAACAAGCCAACAAGCCAACAAACCAACAAACCAAAAACCAACAAACCAACAAACCAAAAAGCCAACAAGCCAACAAACCAACAAACCAACAAACCAACAAACCAACAAACCAACAAGCCAACAAATTAACAAACCAACAGACCAACAAACCAACAAGCCAACAAACCAACAAACCAACAAGCCAACAAACCAACAAACCAAAAAACTAACAATCCAACAAACCAATAAACCAACAAGCCAACAAGCCAACAAACCAACAAACCAACAAACGAATAAACCAACAAACCAACAAACCAACAAACCAACAAACCAACAAACCAAAAAACCAAAAAACCAGCAAACCAACAAGCCAAACAAACCAACAAAAAAATAAAACAACAAACCAAAAAACCAACAAACGAACAAACCAACAAACAAACAAACCAACAAACGAACAAACCAACAAACTAAAAAACCAACAAACCAACAAGCCAACAAGCCAACAAACAAACAAGCCAACAAACGAACAAACCAACAAACCAACAAACGAACAAACCAACAAACCAACAAACCAACATACCAACAAACCAACAAGCCAACAAGCCAACAAACCAACAAACCAACAAACCAACAAACCAACAAACGAACAAACCAACAAACCAACAAGTCAACAAGCCAACAAACCAACAAACCAACAAACCATTCAAAACAATAAACCAACAAACCAACAAACCAACAAACAAACAAACAAACAAACCAACAAACTAACAAGCCAAGAAGCCAACGAACGAACAAATCAACAAACCAACAAACGAATAAACCAACAAACCAATAAACCAACAAGCCAAAAAGCCAACAAACCAACAAGCCAACAAACCAACAAGCCAACAAGACAACAAACCAAAAAACCAACAAACGAACAAACCAACAAACAAACAAACCAACAAACCAACAAACCAACAAACAAACAAGCCAACAAACCAACAAACCAACAAACCAACAAACCAACAAACCAACAAACCAACAAACCAACAAACCAACAAACCAACAAGCCAACAAGCCAACAAACCAACAAACCAACAAACCAACAAACCAACAAGCCAACAAGCCAACAAACCAACAAACCAACAAACCAACAAACAAATAAACCAACAAACCAACAAACCAACAAACCACCAAACCAACAAACCAACAAACCAACAAACCAAAAAACCAACAAACCAACAAGCCAACAAACCAACAAACCAACAAACCAACAAACCAACAAACCAACAAACCAACAAACCAACAAACCAACAAACCAACAAACCAACAAACCAACAAACCAACAAACCAACAAACCAACAAACCAAAAAACCAACAAACCAACAAACCAAAAAACCAACAAACCAACAAACCAACAAGCCAACAAGCCAACAAACCAACAAACCAACAAACCAAGTAACCAACGAACCAACAAATGAACAAACCAACAAACAAACAAACCAACAAACGAACAAACCAACAAACCAACAAACCAACAAACGAACAAGCCAACAAGCCAACAAACCAACAAGCCAACAAACGAACAAACCAACAAACCAACAAACGAACAAACCAACAAACCAACAAACCAACAAGCCAATAAGCCAAGAAACCAGCAAACCAACAAACCAACAAACCAACAAACAAACAAACCAACAAACGAACAAACCAACAAACCAAAAAACCAACAAACCAACAAGCCAACAAACCAACAAACCAATAAGCCAACAAACCAACAAACCAACAGACCAACAAACCAACAAGCCAACAAACCAACAAACCAACAAGCCAACAAACCAACAAACCTAAAAACTAACAATCCAACAAACCAATAAACCAACAAGCCAACAAGCCAACAAACCAACAAACCAACAAACGAATAAACCAACAAACCAACAAACCAACAAACCAACAAACCAACAAACCAACAAACCAAAAAACCAAAAAACCAACAAACCAACAAGCCAAACAAACCAACAAAAAAATAAAACAACAAACCAAAAAACCAACAAACGAACAAACCAACAAACAAACAAACCAACAAACGAACAAACCAACAAACCAAAAAACCAACAAACCAACAAGCCAACAAGCCAACAAACAAACAAGCCAACAAACGAACAAACCAACAAACCAACAAACGAACAAACCAACAAACCAACAAACCAACATACCAACAAACCAACAAGCCAACAAGCCAACAAACCAACAAACCAACAAACCAACAAACCAACAAACGAACAAACCAACAAACCAACAAGTCAACAAGCCAACAAACCAACAAACCAACAAACCAACAAACCATTCAAAACAACAAACCAACAAACCAACAAACCAACAAACAAACAAACAAACAAACCAACAAACTAACAAGCCAAGAAGCCAACGAACCAACAAATCAACAAACCAACAAACGAATAAACCAACAAACCAACAAACCAACAAGCCAAAAAGCCAACAAACCAACAAGCCAACAAACCAACAAGCCAACAAGCCAACAAACCAAAAAACCAACATACGAACAAACCAACAAACAAACAAACCAACAAACCAACAAACCAACAAACCAACAAACCAACAAACCAACAAACCAACAAGCCAACAAACCAACAAACCAACAAACCAACAAACCAACAAACCAACAAACCAACAAACCAACAAGCCAACAAGCTAACAAACCAACAAACCAACAAACCAACAAACCAACAAGCCAACAAGCCAACAAACCAACAAACCAACAAACCAACAAACCAACAAACAAATAAACCAACAAACCAACAAACCAACAAACCACCGAACCAACAAACCAACAAACCAACAAACCAACAAACCAACAAGCCAACAAACCAACAAACCAACAAACCAACAAACCAACAAACCAACAAACAATTAAACCAACAAACCAACAAACCAACAAACCAACAAACCAACAAACCAACAAACCAAAAAACCAACAAACCAACAAACCAAAAAACCAACAAACCAACAAACCAACAAGCCAACAAGCCAACAAACCAACAAACCAACAAACAAACAAACAAACAAACCAACAAACTAACAAGCCAACAAACAAACAAACCAACAAACCAACAAACCAACAAACAAATAAACCAACAAGCCAACAAACCAACAAACCAACAAGCCAACAAACCAACAGGCCAACAAGACAAAAAACCAAAAAACCAACAAACGAACAAACCAACAAACAAACAAACCAACAAACCAACAAACCAACAAACCAACAAGCCAACAAACCAACAAACCAACAAACCAACAAACCAACAACCCAACAAACCAACAAACCAACAAGCCAACAAGCCAACAAACCAACAAACCAACAAACCAACAAACCAACAAGCCAACAAGCCAACAAACCAACAAACCAACAAACCAACAAACAAATAAACCAACAAACCAACAAACCAACAAACCACCAAACCAACAAACCAACAAACCAACAAACCAACAAACCAACAAGCCAACTAGCCAACAAACCAACAAACCAACAAACCAACAAACCAACAAACCAACAAACCAACAAACCAACAAACCAAAAAACCAACAAACCAACAAACCAAAAAACCAACAAACCAACAAACCAACAAGCCAACAAGCCAACAAACCAACAAACCAACAAACCAAGTAACCAACGAACCAACAAATGAACAAACCAACAAACAAACAAACCAACAAACGAACAAACCAACAAACCAACAAACCAACAAACGAACAAGCCAACAAGCCAACAAACCAACAAGCCAACAAACGAACAAACCAACAAACCAACAAACGAACAAACCAACAAACCAACAAACCAACAAGCCAATAAGCCAACAAACCAGCAAACCAACAAACCAACAAACCAACAAACAAACAAACCAACAAACGAACAAACCAACAAACCAAAAAACCAACAAACCAACAAGCCAACAAACCAACAAACCAACAAGCCAACAAACCAACAAACCAACAGACCAACAAACCAACAAGCCAACAAACCAACAAACCAACAAGCCAACAAACCAACAAACCAAAAAACTAACAATCCAACAAACCAATAAACCAACAAGCCAACAAGCCAACAAACCAACAAACCAACAAACGAATAAACCAACAAACCAACAAACCAACAAACCAACAAACCAACAAACCAAAAAACCAAAAAACCAACAAACCAACAAGCCAAACAAACCAACAAAAAAATAAAACAACAAACCAAAAAACCAACAAACGAACAAACCAACAAACAAACAAACCAACAAACGAACAAACCAACAAACCAAAAAACCAACAAACCAACAAGCCAACAAGCCAACAAACAAACAAGCCAACAAACGAACAAACCAACAAACCAACAAACGAACAAACCAACAAACCAACAAACCAACATACCAACAAACCAACAAGCCAACAAGCCAACAAACCAACAAACCAACAAACCAACAAACCAACAAACGAACAAACCAACAAACCAACAAGTCAACAAGCCAACAAACCAACAAACCAACAAACCATTCAAAACAACAAACCAACAAACCAACAAACCAACAAACCAACAAACAAACAAACAAACAAACCAACAAACTAACAAGCCAAGAAGCCAACGAACCAACAAATCAACAAACCAACAAACGAATAAACCAACAAACCAACAAACCAACAAGCCAAAAAGCCAACAAACCAACAAGCCAACAAACCAACAAGCCAACAAGCCAACAAACCAAAAAACCAACAAACGAACAAACCAACAAACAAACAAACCAACAAACCAACAAACCAACAAGCCAACAAACCAACAAACCAACAAACCAACAAACCAACAAACCAACAAACCAACAAACCAACAAACCAACAAACCAACAAGCCAACAAGCCAACAAACCAACAAACCAACAAACCAACAAACCAACAAGCCAACAAGCCTACAAACCAACAAACCAACAAACCAACAAACCAACAAACAAATAAACCAACAAACCAACAAACCAACAAACCACCAAACAAACAAACCAACAAACCAACAAACCAACAAACCAACAAGCCAACAAACCAACAAACCAACAAACCAACAAACCAACAAACCAACAAACAATTAAACCAACAAACCAACAAACCAACAAACCAACAAACCAACAAACCAAAAAACCAACAAACCAAAAAACCAACAAACCAACAAACCAAAAAACCAACAAACCAACAAACCAACAAACCAACAAGCCAACAAGCCAACAAACCAACAAACCAACAAACCAACAAACCAAGTAACCAACGAACCAACAAATGAACAAACCAACAAACAAACAAACCAACAAACGAACAAACCAACAAACCAACAAACCAACAAACGAACAAGCCAACAAGCCAACAAACCAACAAGCCAACAAACGAACAAACCAACAAACCAACAAACGAACAAACCAACAAACCAACAAACCAACAAGCCAATAAGCCAACAAACCAGCAAACAAACAAACCAACAAACGAACAAACCAACAAACCAACAAGACAACAAGCCAACAAGCCAACAAACCAACACACCAACAAACCAACAAACCAACAAACCAACAAACCAACAAACCAACAAACCAACAAACCAACAAACCAACAAACAAACAAACCAACAAACGAACAAACCAACAAACCAAAAAACCAACAAACCAACAAGCCAACAAGCCAACAAACAAACAAGCCAACAAACGAACAAACCAACAAACCAACAAACGAACAAACCAACAAACCAACAAACCAACAAACCAACAAGCCAACAAGCCAACAAACCAACAAACCAACAAACCAACAAACGAACAAACCAACAAACCAACAAGTCAACAATCAAACAAACCAACAAACCAACAAACCAACAAACCAACAAACCAACAAACCATTCAAAACAACAAACCAACAAACCAACAAACAAACAAACAAACAAACCAACAAACTAACAAGCCAAGAAGCCAACGAACCACCAAATCAACAAACCAATAAACCAACAAACCAACAAACAAACAAACCAACAAACGAACAAACCAACAAACCAAAAAACCAACAAACCAACAAGCCAACAAACCAACAAACAAACAAGCCAACAAATGAACAAACCAACAAACCAACAAACGAACAAACCAACAAACCAACAAACCAACAAACCTACAAGCCAACAAGCCAACAAACCAACAAACCAACAAACCAACAAACGAACAAACCAACAAACCAACAAGTCAACAAGCAAACAAACCAACAAACCAACAAACCAACAAACCAACAAACCATTCAAAACAACAAACCAACAAACCAACAAACCTACAAGCCAACAAGCCAATAAACCAACAAACCAACAAACCAACAAACGAACAAACTAACAAACAAACAAATCAACAAACCAACAAACCAACAAACCAACAAACCAACAAGCCAACAAACCAACAAACCAACAAACCAACAAACCAACAAACCAACAAACCAACAAACCGACAAGCCAACAAGCCAACAAACCAACAAACCAAAAACCAACAAACCAACAAACCAACAAACCAACAAACCAACATGCCAACAAGCCAACAAACCAACAAACCAACAAGCCAACAAACCAACAAACCAACAAACCAACATGCCAGCAAACTAAGTAACCAACAAGCCAACAAACCAACAAACCAACAAACAAGTAAACCAACAAACCAAGTAAACAAAAGGCCAACAAACTAACAAACCAACAATCCAACAATCCAAAAAACCAACAAGCCAACAAGCCAGCAAACCAACAAACAAACAAACCAACAAACCAACAAACCAACAAACCAACAAGCCAACAAACCAACAAACCAACAAACCAACAAACCAACAAACCAACAAACCAACAAACCAACAAGCCAACAAGCCAACAAACCAACAAACCAACAAACCAACAAACCAACAAACCAACAAGCCAACAAGCCAACAAACCAACAAACCAACAAACAAATAAACCAACAAACAAACAAACCAACAAACCACCAAACCAACAAACCAACAAACCAACAAACCAACAAACCAACAAGCCAACAAACCAACAAACCAACAAACCAACAAACCAACAAACCAACAAACCAACAAACAAATAAACCAACAAACCAACAAACCAACAAACCAACAAACCAACAAACCAACAAACCAACAAACCAACAAACCAAAAAACCAACAAACCAACAAACCAAAAAACCAACAAACCAACAAACCAACAAGCCAACAAGCCAACAAACCAACAAACCAACAAACCAACAAACGAACAAGCCAACAAGCCAACAAACCAACAAGCCAACAAACGAACAAACCAACAAACCAACAAACGAACAAACCAACAAACCAACAAACCAACAAACCAACAAGCCAATAAGCCAACAAAACAGCAAACCAACAAACCAACAAACGAACAAACCAACAAACCAACAAGCCAACAAGCCAACAAGCCAACAAACCAACACACCAACAAACCAACAAACCAACAAACCAACAAACCAACAAACCAACAAACCAACAAACCAACAAACCAACAAACCAACAAACAAACAAACCAACAAACGAACAAACCAACAAACCAAAAAACCAACAAACCAACAAGCCAACAAGCCAACAAACAAACAAGCCAACAAACGAACAAACCAACAAACCAACAAACGAACAAACCAACAAACCAACAAACCAACAAACCAACAAGCCAACAAGCCAACAAACCAACAAACCAACAAACCAACAAACGAACAAACCAACAAACCAACAAACTAACAAGCCAAGAAGCCAACGAACCACCAAATCGACAAACCAATAAACCAACAAACCAACAAACAAACAAACCAACAAACGAACAAACCAACAAACCAAAAAACCAACAAACCAACAAGCCAACAAGCCAACAAACAAACAAGCCAACAAACGAACAAACCAACAAACCAACAAACGAACAAACCAACAAACCAACAAACCAACAAACCAACAAGCCAACAAGCCAACAAACCAACAAACCAACAAACCAACAAACGAACAAACCAACAAACCAACAAACCAACAAACCAACAAACCAACAAACAAACAAACCAACAAACGAACAAACCAACAAACCAAAAAACCAACAAACCAACAAGCCAACAAGCCAACAAACAAACAAGCCAACAAACGAACAAACCAACAAACCAACAAACGAACAAACCAATAAACCAACAAACCAACAAACCAACAAGCCAACAAGCCAACAAACCAACAAACCAACAAACCAACAAACGAACAAACCAACAAACCAACAAGTCAACAATCAAACAAACCAACAAAGCAACAAACCAACAAACCAAAAAACCAACAAACCATTCAAAACAACAAACCAACAAACCAACAAACAAACAAACAAACAAACCAACAAACTTACAAGCCAAGAAGCCAACGAACCACCAAATCAACAAACCAACAAACAAACAAACCAACAAACGAACAAACCAACAAACCAAAAAACCAACAAACCAACAAGCCAACAAGCCAACAAACAAACAAGCCAACAAACGAACAAACCAACAAACCAACAAACGAACAAACCAACAAACCAACTAACCAACAAACCAACAAACCAACAAACCAAGTAACCAACGAACCAACAAATGAACAAACCAACAAACAAACAAACCAACAAAAGAACAAACCAACAAACCAACAAACCAACAAACGAACAAGCCAACAAGCCAACAAACCAACAAGCCAACAAACGAACAAACCAACAAACCAACAAACAAACAAACCAACAAACCAACAAACCAACAAGCCAATAAGCCAACAAACCAGCAAACCAGCAAACCAACAAACCAACAAACCAACAAACAAACAAACCAACAAACGAACAAACCAACAAACCAAAAAACCAACAAACCAACAAGCCAACAAACCAACAAACCAACAAGCCAACAAACCAACAAACCAACAGACCAACAAACCAACAAGCCAACAAACCAACAAACCAACAAGCCAACAAACCAACAAACCAAAAAACTAACAATCCAACAAACCAATAAACCAACAAGCCAACAAGCCAACAAACCAACAAACCAACAAACGAATAAACCAACAAACCAACAAACCAACAAACCAACAAACCAACAAACCAAAAAACCAAAAAACCAACAAACCAACAAGCCAAACAAACCAACAAAAAAATAAAACAACAAACCAAAAAACCAACAAACGAACAAACCAACAAACAAACAAACCAACAAACGAACAAGCCAACAAACCAAAAAACCAACAAACCAACAAGCCAACAAGCCAACAAACAAACAAGCCAACAAACGAACAAACCAACAAACCAACAAACGAACAAACCAACAAACCAACAAACCAACATACCAACAAACCAACAAGCCAACAAGCCAACAAACCAACAAACCAACAAACCAACAAACCAACAAACCAACAAACGAACAAACCAACAAACCAACAAGTCAACAAGCCAACAAACCAACAAACCAACAAACCAACAAACCATTCAAAACAACAAACCAACAAACCAACAAACCAACAAACAAACAAACAAACAAACCAACAAACTAACAAGCCAAGAAGCCAACGAACCAACAAATCAACAAACCAACAAACGAATAAACCAACAAACCAACAAACCAACAAGCCAAAAAGCCAACAAACCAACAAGCCAACAAACCAACAAGCCAACAAGCCAACAAACCAAAAAACCAACAAACGAACAAACCAACCAGCAAACAAACCAACAAACCAACAAACCATCAAACCAACAAACCAACAAGCCAACAAACCAACAAACCAACAAACCAACAAACCAACAAACCAACAAACCAACAAACCAACAAGCCAACAAGCCAACAAACCAACAAACCAACAAAACAACAAACCAACAAACCAACAAGCCAACAAGCCAACAAACCAACAAACCAACAAACCAACAAACCAACAAACAAATAAACCAACAAACCAACAAACCAACAAACCACCAAACCAACAAACCAACAAACCAACAAACCAACAAACCAACAAGCCAACAAACCAACAAACCAACAAACCAACAAACCAACAAACCAACAAACAAATAAACCAACAAACCAACAAACCAACAAACCAACAAACCAACAAACCAACAAACCAAAAAACCAACAAACCAACAAACCAAAAAACTAACAAACCAACAAACCAACAAGCCAACAAGCCAACAAACCAACAAACCAACAAACCAACAAACCAAGTAACCAACAAACCAACAAATGAGCAAACCAACAAACAAACAAACCAACAAACGAACAAACCAACAAACCAACAAACCAACAAACGAACAAGCCAACAAGCCAACAAACCAACAAGCCAACAAACGAACAAACCAACAAACCAACAAACGAACAAACCAACAAACCAACAAACCAACAAGCCAATAAGCCAACAAACCAGCAAACAAACAAACCAACAAACGAACAAACCAACAAACCAACAAGCCAACAAGCCAACAAGCCAACAAACCAACAAACCAACATACCAACAAACCAACAAACCAACAAACCAACAAACCAACAAACCAACAAACCAACAAACCAACAAACCAACAAACCAACAAACAAACAAACCAACAAACGAACAAACCAACAAACCAAAAAACCAACAAACTAACAAGCCAACAAGCCAACAAACAAACAAGCCAACAAACGAACAAACCAACAAACCAACAAACGAACAAACCAACAAACCAACAAACCAACAAACCAACAAGCCAACAAGCCAACAAACCAACAAACCAACAAACCAACAAACGAACAAACCAACAAACCAACAAGTCAACAATCAAACAAACCAACAAACCAACAAACCAACAAACCAACAAACCAACAAACCATTCAAAACAACAAACCAACAAACCAACAAACAAACAAACAAACAAACTAACAAACCAAGAAGCCAACGAACCACCAAATCAACAAACCAATAATACAACAAACCAACAAACAAACAAACCAACAAACGAACAAACCAACAAACCAAAAAACCAACAAACCAACAAGCCAACAAGCCAACAAACAAACAAGCCAACAAACGAACAAACCAACAAACCAACAAACGAACAAACCAACAAACCAACAAACCAACAAACCAACAAGCCAACAAGCCAACAAACCAACAAACCAACAAACCAACAAACGAACAAACCAACAAACCAACAAGTCAACAAGCAAACAAACCAACAAACCAACAAACCAACAAACCATTCAAAACAACAAACCAACAAACCAACAAACCTACAAACCAACAAGCCAATAAACCAACAAACCAACAAACCAACAAACGAACAAACCAACAAACAAACAAATCAACAAACCAACAAACCAACAAACCAACAAACCAACAGGCCAACAAACCAACAAACCAACAAATCAACAAACCAACAAACCAACAAACCAACAAACCGACAAGCCAACAAGCCAACAAACCAACAAACCAAAAACCAACAAACCAACAAACCAATAAACCAACAAACCAACATGCCAACAAGCCAACAAACCAACAAACCAACAAGCCAACAAACCAACAAACCAACAAACCAACATGCCAGCAAACTAAGTAACCAACAAGCCAACAAACCAACAAACCAACAAACAAGTAAACCAACAAACCAAGTAAACAAAAGGCCAACAAACTAACAAACCAACAATCCAACAATCCAACAAACCAACAAGCCAACAAGCCAGCAAACCAACAAACAAACAAACCAACAAACCAACAAACCAACAAACCAACAAGCCAACAAACCAACAAACCAACAAACCAACAAACCAACAAACCAATAAACCAACAAACCAACAAGCCAACAAGCCAACAAACCAACAAACCAACAAACCAACAAACCAACAAGCCAACAAGCCAACAAACCAACAAACCAACAAACAAATAAACCAACAAACCAACAAACCAACAAACCACCAAACCAACAAACCAACAAACCAACAAACCAACAAACCAACCAGCCAACAAACCAACAAACCAACAAACCAACAAACCAACAAACCAACAAACAAATAAACCAACAAACCAACAAAGCAACAAACCAACAAACCAACAAACCAACAAACCAAAAAACCAACAAACCAACAAACCAAAAAACCAACAAACCAACAAACCAACAAGCCAACAAGCCAACAAACCAACAAACCAACAAACCAACAAACCAAGGAACCAACGAACCAACAAATGAACAAACCAACAAACAAACAAACCAACAAACGAACAAACCAACAAACCAACAAACCAACAAACGAACAAGCCAACAAGCCAACAAACCAACAAGCCAACAAACTAACCAACCAACAAACCAACAAACGAACAAACCAACAAACCAACAAACCAACAAGCCAATAAGCCAACAAACCAGCAAACCAACAAACCAACAAACGAACAAACCAACAAACCAACAACACAACAAGCCAACAAGCCAACAAACCAACACACCAACAAACCAACAAACCAACAAACCAACAAACCAACAAACCAACAAACCAACAAACCAACAAACCAACAAACAAACAAACAAACAAACGAACAAACCAACAAACCAAAAAACCAACAAACCAACAAGCCAACAAGCCAACAAACAAACAAGCCAACAAACGAACAAACCAACAAACCAACAAACGAACAAACCAACAAACCAACAAACCAACAAACCAACAAGCCAACAAGCCAACAAGCCAACAAACCAACAAACCAACAAACCAACAAACGAACAAACCAACAAACCAACAAGTCAACAATCAAACAAACCAACAAACCAACAAACCAACAAACCAAAAAACCAACAAACCATTCAAAACAACAAACCAACAAACCAACAAACAAACAAACAAACAAACCAACAAACTAACAAGCCAAGAAGCCAACGAACCACCAAATCAACAAACCAATTAACCAATAAACCAACAAACAAACAAACCAACAAACGAACAAACCAACAAACCAAAAAACTAACAAACCAACAAGCCAACAAGCCAACAAACAAACAAGCCAACAAACGAACAAACCAACAAACCAACAAACGAACAAACCAACAAACCAACAAACCAACAAACCAACAAACCAACAAGCCAACAAGCCAACAAACCAACAAACCAACAAACCAACAAACGAACAAACCAACAAACCAACAAGTCAACAAGCAAACAAACCAACAAACCAACAAACCAACAAACCAACAAACCATTCAAAACAACAAACCAACAAACCAACAAACCTACAAGCCAACAAGCCAATAAACCAACAAACCAACAAACCAACAAACGAACAAACCAACAAACAAACAAATCAACAAACCAACAAACCAACAAACCAACAAACCAACAAGCCAACAAACCAACAAACCAACAAACCAACAAACCAACAAACCAACAAACCAACAAACCGACAAGCCAACAAGCCAACAAACCAACAAACCAAAAACCAACAAACCAACAAACCAACAAACCAACAAACCAACATGCCAACAAGCCAACAAACCAACAAACCAACAAGCCAACAAACCAACAAACCAACATGCCAGCAAACTAAGTAACCAACAAGCCAACAAACCAACAAACCAACAAACAAGTAAACCAACAAACCAAGTAAACAAAAGGCCAACAAACTAACAAACCAACAATCCAACAATCCAACAAACCAACAAGCCAACAAGCCAGCAAACCAACAAACAAATAAACAAACAAACCAACAAACCAACAAACCAACAAACCAACAAAGCAAAAAACCAACAAACCAACAAGCCCACATGCCAACAAACCAACAAACTAACAAACCAACAAACGAACTAACCAACAAACCAACAAGCCAACAAGCCAACAAACCAACAAACCAACAAACCAACAAACCAACAAACCAACAAACCAACAAGCCAACAAACCAACAAACCAACAAACCAACAAACCAACAAACAAATAAACCAACAAACCAACAAACCAACAAACCAACAAACCAACAAACCAACAAACCAACAAACCAAAAAACCAACAAACCAACAAACAAAAAAAACCAACAAACCAACAAACCAACAAGCCAACAAGCCAACAAACCAACAAACCAACAAACCAACAAACCAAGTAACCAACGAACCAACAAATGAACAAACCAACAAACAAACAAACCAACAAACGAACAAACCAACAAACCAACAAACCAACAAACGAACAAGCCAACAAGCCAACAAACCAACAAGCCAACAAACTAACAAACCAACAAACCAACAAACGAACAAACCAACAAACCAACAAACCAACAAGCCAATAAGCCAACAAACCAGCAAACCAACAAACCAACAAACGAACAAACCAACAAACCAACAAGCCAACAAGCCAACAAGCCAACACACCAACAAACCAACAAACCAACAAACCAACAAACCAACAAACCAACAAACCAACAAACCAACAAGTCAACAAGCAAACAAACCAACAAACCAACAAACCAACAAACCAACAAACCATTCAAAACAACAAACCAACAAACCAACAAACCTACAAGCCAACAAGCCAATAAACCAACAAACCAACAAACCAACAAACGAACAAACCAACAAACAAACAAATCAACAAACCAACAAACCAACAAACCAACAAACCAACAAGCCAACAAACCAACAAACCAACAAACCAACAAACCAACAAACCAACAAACCAACAAACCAACAAACAAACAAACAAACAAACGAACAAACCAACAAACCAAAAAACCAACAAACCAACAAGCCAACAAGCCAACAAACAAACAAGCCAACAAACGAACAAACCAACAAACCAACAAACGAACAAACCAACAAACCAACAAACCAACAAACCAACAAGCCAACAAGCCAACAAGCCAACAAACCAACAAACCAACAAACCAACAAACGAACAAACCAACAAACCAACAAGTCAACAATCAAACAAACCAACAAACCAACAAACCAACAAACCAAAAAACCAACAAACCATTCAAAACAACAAACCAACAAACCAACAAACAAACAAACAAACAAACCAACAAACTAACAAGCCAAGAAGCCAACGAACCACCAAATCAACAAACCAATTAACCAATAAACCAACAAACAAACAAACCAACAAACGAACAAACCAACAAACCAAAAAACTAACAAACCAACAAGCCAACAAGCCAACAAACAAACAAGCCAACAAACGAACAAACCAACAAACCAACAAACGAACAAACCAACAAACCAACAAACCAACAAACCAACAAACCAACAAGCCAACAAGCCAACAAACCAACAAACCAACAAACCAACAAACGAACAAACCAACAAACCAACAAGTCAACAAGCAAACAAACCAACAAACCAACAAACCAACAAACCAACAAACCATTCAAAACAACAAACCAACAAACCAACAAACCTACAAGCCAACAAGCCAATAAACCAACAAACCAACAAACCAACAAACGAACAAACCAACAAACAAACAAATCAACAAACCAACAAACCAACAAACCAACAAACCAACAAGCCAACAAACCAACAAACCAACAAACCAACAAACCAACAAACCAACAAACCAACAAACCGACAAGCCAACAAGCCAACAAACCAACAAACCAAAAACCAACAAACCAACAAACCAACAAACCAACAAACCAACATGCCACCAAGCCAACAAACCAACAAACCAACAAGCCAACAAACCAACAAACCAACATGCCAGCAAACTAAGTAACCAACAAGCCAACAAACCAACAAACCAACAAACAAGTAAACCAACAAACCAAGTAAACAAAAGGCCAACAAACTAACAAACCAACAATCCAACAATCCAACAAACCAACAAGCCAACAAGCCAGCAAACCAACAAACAAATAAACAAACAAACCAACAAACCAACAAACCAACAAACCAACAAAGCAAAAAACCAACAAACCAACAAGCCCACATGCCAACAAACCAACAAACTAACAAACCAACAAACGAACTAACCAACAAACCAACAAGCCAACAAGCCAACAAACCAACAAACCAACAAACCAACAAACCAACAAACCAACAAACCAACAAGCCAACAAACCAACAAACCAACAAACCAACAAACCAACAAACAAATAAACCAACAAACCAACAAACCAACAAACCAACAAACCAACAAACCAACAAACCAACAAACCAAAAAACCAACAAACCAACAAACAAAAAAAACCAACAAACCAACAAACCAACAAGCCAACAAGCCAACAAACCAACAAACCAACAAACCAACAAACCAAGTAACCAACGAACCAACAAATGAACAAACCAACAAACAAACAAACCAACAAACGAACAAACCAACAAACCAACAAACCAACAAACGAACAAGCCAACAAGCCAACAAACCAACAAGCCAACAAACTAACAAACCAACAAACCAACAAACGAACAAACCAACAAACCAACAAACCAACAAGCCAATAAGCCAACAAACCAGCAAACCAACAAACCAACAAACGAACAAACCAACAAACCAACAAGCCAACAAGCCAACAAGCCAACACACCAACAAACCAACAAACCAACAAACCAACAAACCAACAAACCAACAAACCAACAAACCAACAAACCAACAAACCAACAAACCAACAAACCAACAAACCAACAAGCCAACAAACCAACAAACCAACAAACCAACAAACCAACAAACAAATAAACCAACAAACCAACAAACCAACAAACCAACAAACCAACAAACCAACAAACCAACAAACCAAAAAACCAACAAACCAACAAACAAAAAAAACCAACAAACCAACAAACCAACAAGCCAACAAGCCAACAAACCAACAAACCAACAAACGAACAAACCAACAAACCAACAAACGAACAAACCAACAAACCAACAAACCAACAAACCAACAAACCAACAAGCCAACAAGCCAACAAACCAACAAACCAACAAACCAACAAACGAACAAACCAACAAACCAACAAGTCAACAAGCAAACAAACCAACAAACCAACAAACCAACAAACCAACAAACCATTCAAAACAACAAACCAACAAACCAACAAACCTACAAGCCAACAAGCCAATAAACCAACAAACCAACAAACCAACAAACGAACAAACCAACAAACAAACAAATCAACAAACCAACAAACCAACAAACCAACAAACCAACAAGCCAACAAACCAACAAACCAACAAACCAACAAACCAACAAACCAACAAACCAACAAACCGACAAGCCAACAAGCCAACAAACCAACAAACCAAAAACCAACAAACCAACAAACCAACAAACCAACAAACCAACATGCCAACAAGCCAACAAACCAACAAACCAACAAGCCAACAAACCAACAAACCAACATGCCAGCAAACTAAGTAACCAACAAGCCAACAAACCAACAAACCAACAAACAAGTAAACCAACAAACCAAGTAAACAAAAGGCCAACAAACTAACAAACCAACAATCCAACAATCCAACAAACCAACAAGCCAACAAGCCAGCAAACCAACAAACAAATAAACAAACAAACCAACAAACCAACAAACCAACAAACCAACAAAGCAAAAAACCAACAAACCAACAAGCCCACATGCCAACAAACCAACAAACTAACAAACCAACAAACGAACTAACCAACAAACCAACAAGCCAACAAGCCAACAAACCAACAAACCAACAAACCAACAAACCAACAAACCAACAAACCAACAAGCCAACAAACCAACAAACCAACAAACCAACAAACCAACAAACAAATAAACCAACAAACCAACAAACCAACAAACCAACAAACCAACAAACCAACAAACCAACAAACCAAAAAACCAACAAACCAACAAACAAAAAAAACCAACAAACCAACAAACCAACAAGCCAACAAGCCAACAAACCAACAAACCAACAAACCAACAAACCAAGTAACCAACGAACCAACAAATGAACAAACCAACAAACAAACAAACCAACAAACGAACAAACCAACAAACCAACAAACCAACAAACGAACAAGCCAACAAGCCAACAAACCAACAAGCCAACAAACTAACAAACCAACAAACCAACAAACGAACAAACCAACAAACCAACAAACCAACAAGCCAATAAGCCAACAAACCAGCAAACCAACAAACCAACAAACGAACAAACCAACAAACCAACAAGCCAACAAGCCAACAAGCCAACACAC
The DNA here is from genome assembly GCA_958298945.1 of Atherix ibis. NCBI lineage: Eukaryota > Metazoa > Arthropoda > Insecta > Diptera > Athericidae > Atherix > Atherix ibis. The sequence continues at coordinate 66,096,794 of OY282608.1, read as the reverse complement.
CAACAAACCAACAAACCAACAAACCAACAAACCAACAAACCAACAAACCAACAAACCAACAAACCAACAAACCAACAAACAAACAAACCAACAAACGAACAAACCAACAAACCAAAAAACCAACAAACCAACAAGCCAACAAGCCAACAAACAAACAAGCCAACAAACGAACAAACCAACAAACCAACAAACGAATAAACCAACAAACCAACAAACCAACAAACCAACAAGCCAACAAGCCAACAAGCCAACAAAACAACAAACCAACAAACCAACAAACGAACAAACCAACAAACCAACAAGTCAACAATCAAACAAACCAACAAACCAACAAACCAACAAACCAAAAAACCAATAAACCATTCAAAACAACAAACCAACAAACAAACAAACAAACAAACCAACAAACTAACAAGCCAAGAAGCCAACGAACCACCAAATCAACAAACCAATAAACCAATAAACCAACAAACAAACAAACCAACAAACGAACAAACCAACAAACCAAAAAACTAACAAACCAACAAGCCAACAAGCCAACAAACAAACAAGCCAACAAACGAACAAACCAACAAACCAACAAACGAACAAACCAACAAACCAACAAACCAACAAACCAACAAACCAACAAGCCAACAAGCCAACAAACCAACAAACCAACAAACCAACAAACGAACAAACCAACAAACCAACAAGTCAACAAGCAAACAAACCAACAAACCAACAAACCAACAAACCAACAAACCATTCAAAACAACAAACCAACAAACCAACAAACCTACAAGCCAACAAGCCAATAAACCAACAAACCAACAAACCAACAAACGAACAAACCAACAAACAAACAAATCAACAAACCAACAAACCAACAAACCAACAAACCAACAAGCCAACAAACCAACAAACCAACAAACCAACAAACCAACAAACCAACAAACCAACAAACCGAAAAGCCAACAAGCCAACAAACCAACAAACCAAAAACCAACAAACCAACAAACCAACATGCCAACAAGCCAACAAACCAACAAACCAACAAGCCAACAAACCAACAAACCAACATGCCAGCAAACTAAGTAACCAACAAGCCAACAAACCAACAAACCAACAAACAAGTAAACCAACAAACCAAGTAAACAAAAGGCCAACAAACTAACAAACCAACAATCCAACAATCCAACAAACCAACAAGCCAACAAGCCAGCAAACCAACAAACAAATAAACAAACAAACCAACAAACCAACAAACCAACAAACCAACAAAGCAAAAAACCAACAAACCAACAAGCCAACATGCCAACAAACCAACAAACTAACAAACCAACAAACGAACTAACCAACAAACCAACAAGCCAACAAGCCAACAAACCAACAAACCAACAAACCAACAAACCAACAAACCAACAAACCAACAAGCCAACAAACCAACAAACCAACAAACCAACAAACCAACAAACCAACAAACAAATAAACCAACAAACCAACAAACCAACAAACCAACAAACCAACAAACCAACAAACCAACAAACCAAAAAACCAACAAGCCAACAAGCCAACACACCAACAAACCAACAAACCAACAAACCAACAAACCAACAAACCAACAAACCAACAAACCAACAAACCAACAAACCAACAAACCAACAAACAAACAAACCAACAAACCAACAAACCAAGTAACCAACGAACCAACAAATGAACAAACCAACAAACAAACAAACCAACAAACGAACAAACCAACAAACCAACAAACCAACAAACGAACAAGCCAACAAGCCAACAAACCAACAAGCCAACAAACTAACAAACCAACAAACCAACAAACGAACAAACCAACAAACCAACAAACCAACAAGCCAATAAGCCAACAAACCAGCAAACCAACAAACCAACAAACGAACAAACCAACAAACCAACAAGCCAACAAGCCAACAAGCCAACACACCAACAAACCAACAAACCAACAAACCAACAAACCAACAAACCAACAAACCAACAAACCAACAAACCAACAAACCAACAAACAAACAAACCAACAAACGAACAAACCAACAAACCAAAAAACCAACAAACCAACAAGCCAACAAGCCAACAAACAAACAAGCCAACAAACGAACAAACCAACAAACCAACAAACCAACAAACCAACAAGCCAACAAGCCAACAAGCCAACAAAACAACAAACCAACAAACCAACAAACGAACAAACCAACAAACCAACAAGTCAACAATCAAACAAACCAACAAACCAACAAACCAACAAACCAAAAAACCAACAAACCATTCAAAACAACAAACCAACAAACCAACAAACAAACAAACAAACAAACCAACAAACTAACAAGCCAAGAAGCCAACGAACCACCAAATCAACAAACCAATAAACCAATAAACCAACAAACAAACAAACCAACAAACGAACAAACCAACAAACCAAAAAACTAACAAACCAACAAGCCAACAAGCCAACAAACAAACAAGCCAACAAACGAACAAACCAACAAACCAACAAACGAACAAACCAACAAACCAACAAACCAACAAACCAACAAACCAACAAGCCAACAAGCCAACAAACCAACAAACCAACAAACCAACAAACGAACAAACCAACAAACCAACAAGTCAACAAGCAAACAAACCAACAAACCAACAAACCAACAAACCAACAAACCATTCAAAACAACAAACCAACAAACCAACAAACCTACAAGCCAACAAGCCAATAAACCAACAAACCAACAAACCAACAAACGAACAAACCAACAAACAAACAAATCAACAAACCAACAAACCAACAAACCAACAAACCAACAAGCCAACAAACCAACAAACCAACAAACCAACAAACCAACAAACCAACAAACCAACAAACCGACAAGCCAACAAGCCAACAAACCAACAAACCAAAAACCAACAAACCAACAAACCAACAAACCAACAAACCAACATGCCAACAAGCCAACAAACCAACAAACCAACAAGCCAACAAACCAACAAACCAACATGCCAGCAAACTAAGTAACCAACAAGCCAACAAACCAACAAACCAACAAACAAGTAAACCAACAAACCAAGTAAACAAAAGGCCAACAAACTAACAAACCAACAATCCAACAATCCAACAAACCAACAAGCCAACAAGCCAGCAAACCAACAAACAAATAAACAAACAAACCAACAAACCAACAAACCAACAAACCAACAAAGCAAAAAACCAACAAACCAACAAGCCAACATGCCAACAAACCAACAAACTAACAAACCAACAAACAAACTAACCAACAAACCAACAAGCCAACAAGCCAACAAACCAACAAACCAACAAACCAACAAACCAACAAACCAACAAACCAACAAGCCAACAAACCAACAAACCAACAAACCAACAAACCAACAAACCAACAAACAAATAAACCCACAAACCAACAAACCAACAAACCAACAAACCAACAAACCAACAAACCAACAAACCAAAAAACCAACAAACCAACAAACAAACAAAACCAACAAACCAACAAACCAACAAGCCAACAAGCCAACAAACCAACAAACCAACAAACCAACAAACCAAGTAACCAACGAACCAACAAATGAACAAACCAACAAACAAACAAACCAACAAACGAACAAACCAACAAACCAACAAACCAACAAACGAACAAGCCAACAAGCCAACAAACCAACAAGCCAACAAACTAACAAACCAACAAACCAACAAACGAACAAACCAACAAACCAACAAACCAACAAGCCAATAAGCCAACAAACCAGCAAACCAACAAACCAACAAACGAACAAACCAACAAACCAACAAGCCAACAAGCCAACAAGCCAACACACCAACAAACCAACAAACCAACAAACCAACAAACCAACAAACCAACAAACCAACAAACCAACAAACCAACAAACCAACAAACAAACAAACCAACAAACGAACAAACCAACAAACCAAAAAACCAACAAACCAACAAGCCAACAAGCCAACAAACAAACAAGCCAACAAACGAACAAACCAACAAACCAACAAACGAACAAACCAACAAACCAACAAACCAACAAACCAACAAGCCAACAAGCCAACAAGCCAACAAAACAACAAACCAACAAACCAACAAACGAACAAACCAACAAACCAACAAGTCAACAATCAAACAAACCAACAAACCAACAAACCAACAAACCAAAAAACCAACAAACCATTCAAAACAACAAACCAACAAACCAACAAATAAACAAACAAACAAACCAACAAACTAACAAGCCAAGAAGCCAACGAACCACCAAATCAACAAACCAATAAACCAACAAACCAACAAACAAACAAACCAACAAACGAACAAACCAACAAACCAAAAAACTAACAAACCAACAAGCCAACAAGCCAACAAACAAACAAGCCAACAAACGAACAAACCAACAAACCAACAAACGAACAAACCAACAAACCAACAAACCAACAAACCAACAAACCAACAAACCAACAAGCCAACAAGTCAACAAGCAAACAAACCAACAAACCAACAAACCAACAAACCAACAAACCATTCAAAACAACAAACCAACAAACCAACAAACGAACAAACCAACAAACCAACAAGTCAACAATCAAACAAACCAACAAACCAACAAACCAACAAACCAAAAAACCAACAAACCATTCAAAACAACAAACCAACAAACCAACAAACAAACAAACAAACAAACCAACAAACTAACAAGCCAAGAAGCCAACGAACCACCAAATCAACAAATTAATAAACCAACAAACCAACAAACAAACAAACCAGCAAACGAACAAACCAACAAACCAAAAAACTAACAAACCAACAAGCCAACAAGCCAACAAACAAACAAGCCAACAAACGAACAAACCAACAAACCAACAAACGAACAAACCAACAAACCAACAAACCAACAAACCAACAAGCCAACAAGCCAACAAACCAACAAACCAACAAACCAACAAACGAACAAACCAACAAACCAACAAGTCAACAAGCAAACAAACCAACAAACCAACAAACCAACAAACCAACAAACCATTCAAAACAACAAACCAACAAACCAACAAACCTACAAGCCAACAAGCCAATAAACCAACAAACCAACAAACCAACAAACGAACAAACCAACAAACAAACAAATCAACAAACCAACAAACCAACAAACCAACAAACCAACAAGCCAACAAACCAACAAACCAACAAACCAACAAACCAACAAACCAACAAACCAACAAACCAACAAACCAACATGCCAACAAGCCAACAAACCAACAAACCAACAAGCCAACAAACCAACAAACCAACAAACCAACATGCCAGCAAACTAAGTAACCAACAAGCCAACAAACCAACAAACCAACAAACAAGTAAACCAACAAACCAAGTAAACAAAAGGCCAACAAACTAACAAACCAACAATCCAACAATCCAACAAACCAACAAGCCAACAAGCCAGCAAACCAACAAACAAATAAACAAACAAACCAGCAAACCAACAAACCAACAAACCAACAAACCAACAAGCCAACATGCCAACAAACCAACAAACTAACAAACCAACAAACGAACTAACCAACAAACCAACAAGCCAACAAGCCAACAAACCAACAAACCAACAAACCAACAAACCAACAAACCAACAAACCAACAAGCCAACAAACCAACAAACCAACAAACCAACAAACCAACAAACCAACAAACAAATAAACCAACAAACCAACAAACCAACAAACCAACAAACCAACAAACCAACAAACCAACAAACCAAAAAACCAACAAACCAACAAACCAAAAAACCAACAAACCAACAAACCAACAAGCCAACAAGCCAACAAACCAACAAACCAACAAACCAACAAACCAAGTAACCAACGAACCAACAAATGAACAAACCAACAAAAAAAACAAACCAACAAACGAACAAACCAACAAACCAACAAACCAACAAACGAACAAGCCAACAAGCCAACAAACCAACAAGCCAACAAACTAACAAACCAACAACCCAACAAACGAGCAAACCAACAAACCAACAAACCAACAAGCCAATAAGCCAACAAACCAGCAAACCAACAAACCAACAAACAAACAAACCAACAAACCAACAAGCCAACAAGCCAACAAGCCAACAAACCAACACACCAACAAACCAACAAACCAACAAACCAACAAACCAACAAACCAACAAACAAACAAACCAACAAACGAACAAACCAACAAACCAAAAAACCAACAAACCAACAAGCCAACAAGCCAACAAACAAACAAGCCAACAAACGAACAAACCAACAAACCAACAAACGAACAAACCAACAAACCAACAAACCAACAAACCAACAAGCCAACAAGCCAACAAGCCAACAAAACAACAAACCAACAAACCAACAAACGAACAAACCAACAAACCAACAAGTCAACAATCAAACAAACCAACAAACCAACAAACCAACAAACCACAAAACCAACAAACCATTCAAAACAACAAACCAACAAACCAACAAACAAACAAACAAACAAACCAACAAACTAACAAGCCAAGAAGCCAACGAACCACCAAATCAACAAACCAATAAACCAACAAACCAACAAACAAACAAACCAACAAACGATCAAACCAACAAACCAAAAAACTAACAAACCAACAAGCCAACAAGCCAACAAACAAACAAGCCAACAAACGAACAAACCAACAAACCAACAAACGAACAAACCAACAAACCAACAAACCAACAAACCAACAAGCCAACAAGTCAACAAGCAAACAAACCAACAAACCAACAAACCAACAAACCAACAAACCATTCAAAACAACAAACCAACAAACCAACAAACCTACAAGCCAACAAGCCAATAAACCAACAAACCAACAAACCAACAAACGAACAAACCAACAAACAAACAAATCAACAAACCAACAAACCAACAAACCAACAAGCCAACAAACCAACAAACCAACAAACCAACAAACCAACAAACCAACAAACCAACAAACCAACAAACCAACAAACCGACAAGCCAACAAGCCAACAAACCAACAAACCAAAAACCAACAAACCAACAAACCAACAAACCAACATGCCAACAAGCCAACAAACCAACAAACCAACAAGCCAACAAACCAACAAACCAACAAACCAACATGCCAGCAAACTAAGTAACCAACAAGCCAACAAACCAACAAACAAGTAAACCAACAAACCAAGTAAACAAACGGCCAACAAACTAACAAACCAACAATCCAACAATCCAACAAACCAACAAGCCAACAAGCCAGCAAACCAACAAACAAATAAACAAACAAACCAACAAACCAACAAACCAACAAACCAACAAACCAAAAAACCAACAAACCAACAAGCCAACATGCCAACAAACCAACAAACTAACAAACCAACAAACGAACTAACCAACAAACCAACAAGCCAACAAGCCAACAAACCAACAAACCAACAAACCAACAAACCAACAAACCAACAAGCCAACAAACCAACAAACCAACAAGCCAACAAACCAACAAACAAATAAACCAACAAACCAACAAACCAACAAACCAACAAATCAACAAACTAACAAACCAACAAGCCAACAAACCAACAAACCAACAAGTCAACAAACCAACAAACCAACAAACCAACAAGCCAACAAGCCAACAAACCAACAAACCAACAAGCCAACAAACCAACAAACTAACAAACCAAGATGCCAACAAACCAACAAACTAAGTAACCAACAAGCCAACAAAACAACAAACCAACAAGCCAACAAGCCAACAAACCAACAAACCAACAAGCCAACAAGCCAACAAACCAACAAACCAACACACCAATAAGCCAACAAACCAACAAACAAATAAACCAGCAAACCAACAAACCAACAAACCAACAAACCAACAAACCAACAAACCAAAAAACCAACAAACCAACAAACCAACAAACCAACAAACCAACAAACCAACAAACCAACAAGCCAACAAACCAACAAGCCAACAAACCAACAAACCAACAAGCCAACAAACCAACAGACCAACAAACCAACATGCCAACAAACCAACAAACTAAGTAAACAACAAGCCAACAAACCAATAAACCAACAAGCCAACAAGCCAACAGACCAACAAACCAACAAGCCAACAAACCAACAAACCAACAAACCAACAAACCAACAAGCCAACAAACCAACAAACAAATAAACCAACAAACCAACAAACCAACAAACCAACAAACCAACAAACCAACAAACCAACAAACCAAAAAACCAACAAACCTACAAGCCAACAAGCCAACAAACCAACAAACTAACAAACCAACAAACGAACTAACCAACAAACCAACAAGCCAACAAGCCAACAAACCAACAAGCCAACAAACCAACAAACCAACAAACCAACAAACCAACAAGCCAATAAGCCAACAAACCAACAAACCAACAAACCAACAAACCAACAAACCAACAAACGAACAAACCAACAAACCAACAAGCCAACAAGCCAACAAACCAACACACCAACAAACCAACAAACCAACAAACCAACAAACCAACAAACCAACAAACCAACAAACCAACAAACCAACAAACCAACAAACCAACAAACAAACAAACCAACAAACGAACAAACCAACAAACCAAAAAACCAACAAACCAACAAGCCAACAAACAAACAAGCCAACAAACGAACAAACCAACAAACCAACAAACGAACAAACCAAAAAAACCAACAAACTAACAAACCAACAAGCCAACAAGCCAACAAGCCAACAAGCCAACAAACCAACAAACCAACAAACCAACAAACGAACAAACGAACAAACCAACAAACCAACAAGTCAACAAGCCAACAAACCAACAAGCCAACAAGCCAACAAACCAACAAACCAACAAACCAACAAACCAACAAACGAACTAACCAAAAAACAAACAAACCAACAAACCAACAAACCAACAAACCAACAAGCCAACAAACCAACAAACCAAAAAACCAACAAACCTACAAACAAACAACTCAACAAACTAACAAACCACAAAGCCAACAAGCCAACAAACCAACAAACCAAAAACCAACAAACCAACAAACTAACAAGCCAAGAAGCCAACGAACCAACAAATCAACAAACCAACAAACGAATAAACCAACAAACCAACAAACAAACAAGCCAAAAAGCCAACAAACCAACAAGCCAACAAACCAACAAGCCAACAAGCCAACAAACCAACAAACCAACAAACCAACAAACCAACAAACGAACTAACCAACAAACAAACAAACCAACAAACCAACAAACCAACAAACCAACAAACGAACTAACCAACAAACAAACAAACCAACAAACCAACAAACCAACAAACCAACAAGCCAACAAACCAACAAACCAACAAACCAACAAACCAACAAACCAACAAACCAACAAACCAACAAACCACAAAGCCAACAAGCCAACAAACCAACAAACCAAAAACCAACAAACCAATAAACCAACAAGCCAGAAGCCAACAAACCAACAAACCAACAAACCAACAAACCAACAAACAAATAAACTAACAAACCAACAAACCAACAAACCACCAAACCAACAAACCAACAAACCAACAAACCAACAAACCAACAAACCAACAAACCAACAAGCCAACAAACCAACAAGCCAACAAACCAGCAAACCAACAAGCCAACAAACCAACAAACCAACAAACCAACATGCCAACAAACCAACAAACTAAGTAACCAACAAGCCAACAAACCAATAAACCAACAAGCCAACAAACCTACAAGCCAACAAACCAACAAACAAATAAACCAACAAACCAATAAACCAACAAACCAACAAACCAACAAACCAAAAAACCAACAAACCAACAAGCCAACAAGCCAACAAACCAACAAACTAACAAACCAACAAACGAACTAACCAACAAACCAACAAGCCAGCAAGCCAACAAACTAACAAGCCAACAAACCAACAAACCAACAAACCAAGTAACCAAACAGCAAACAAACTAACAAACCAACAAGCCAACAAGCCAACAAACCAACAAACCAACAAAGCAACAAGCCAACAAGCCAACAAACCAACAAACCAACAATCCAACAAACCAACAAACCAAAAAGCCAACAAGCCAACAAACCAACAAACCAATAAACCAACAAACCAACAAGCCAACAAACCAACAAACCTACAAGCCAACAAACCAACAAACCAACAAACCAACAAACCAACAAGCCAACAAGCCAACAAACCAACAAACCAACAAGCCCACAAACCAACAAATGAACAAACCAACATGCCAACAAACCAACAAATCAACAAATCAACAAACCAACAAACCAAGAAACCAACAAACCAACAAACCAACAAACCAAAAAACCAACAAACCAACTAACCAACAAACCATCAAACGAACAAACCAACAAACCAACAAATCAACAAACCAACAAACCAATAAACCATCAAACCAACAAACCAACAAGCCAACAAACCAACAAACCAACAAACCAACAAACCAATTAACCAACAAACCAACAAACGATCAAACCAACAAACCAACAAACCAACAAACCAACAAACCAACAAACCTACAAACCAACAAACCAACAAACAAATAAACCAACAAACCAACAAACCAACAAACCAACAAACCAACAAACAAATAAACCAACAAACCAACAAACCAACAAACCAACAAACTAACAAACCAACAAACCAACAAACCAACAAACCAATTAACCAACAAACCAACAAACGAACAAACCAACAAACCAACAAACCAAAAAACCAAAAAACCAACAAACCAACAAACCTACAAACCAACAAACCAACAAACAAATAAACCAACAAACAACAAACCAACAAACCAACAAACCAACAAACAAGTAAACGAAGAAACCAACAAACCAAAAACCAAAAAACCAACAAACCAACAAACCAACAAACCAACACACCAACAAACCAACAAACCAACAAACCAACAAACCAACAAACCAACAAACCAACAAACCAACAAACCAACAAACCAACAAACAAACAAACCAACAAACGAACAAACCAACAAACCAAAAAACCAACAAACCAACAAGCCAACAAACAAACAAGCCAACAAACGAACAAACTAACAAACCAACAAACGAACAAACCAACAAACCAACAAACTAACAAACCAACAAGCCAACAAGCCAACAAGCCAACAAGCCAACAAACCAACAAACCAACAAACCAACAAACGAACAAACCAACAAACCAACAAGTCAACAAGCCAACAAACCAACAAGCCAACAAGCCAACAAACCAACAAACCAACAAACCAACAAACCAACAAACGAACTAACCAAAAAACAAACAAACCAACAAACCAACAAACCAACAAACCAACAAGCCAACAAACCAACAAACCAAAAAACCAACAAACCTACAAACCAACAAACCAACAAACTAACAAACCAACAAACGAACAAACCAACAAACCAAAAAACTAACAAACCAACAAGCCAACAAGCCAACAAACAAACAAGCCAACAAACGAACAAACCAACAAACCAACAAACGAACAAACCAACAAACCAACAAACCAACAAACCAACAAACCAACAAGCCAACAAGCCAACAAACCAACAAACCAACAAACCAACAAACGAACAAACCAACAAACCAACAAGTCAACAAGCAAACAAACCAACAAACCAACAAACCAACAAACCAACAAACCATTCAAAACAACAAACCAACAAACCAACAAACCTACAAGCCAACAAGCCAATAAACCAACAAACCAACAAACCAACAAACGAACAAACCAACAAACAAACAAATCAACAAACCAACAAACCAACAAACCAACAAACCAACAAGCCAACAAACCAACAAACCAACAAACCAACAAACCAACAAACCAACAAACCAACAAACCGACAAGCCAACAAGCCAACAAACCAACAAACCAAAAACCAACAAACCAACAAACCAACAAACCAACAAACCAACATGCCAACAAGCCAACAAACCAACAAACCAACAAGCCAACAAACCAACAAACCAACATGCCAGCAAACTAAGTAACCAACAAGCCAACAAACCAACAAACCAACAAACAAGTAAACCAACAAACCAAGTAAACAAAAGGCCAACAAACTAACAAACCAACAATCCAACAATCCAACAAACCAACAAGCCAACAAGCCAGCAAACCAACAAACAAATAAACAAACAAACCAACAAACCAACAAACCAACAAACCAACAAAGCAAAAAACCAACAAACCAACAAGCCAACATGCCAACAAACCAACAAACTAACAAACCAACAAACGAACTAACCAACAAACCAACAAGCCAACAAGCCAACAAACCAACAAACCAACAAACCAACAAACCAACAAACCAACAAACCAACAAGCCAACAAACCAACAAACCAACAAACCAACAAACCAACAAACCAACAAACAAATAAACCCACAAACCAACAAACCAACAAACCAACAAACCAACAAACCAACAAACCAACAAACCAAAAAACCAACAAACCAACAAACAAAAAAAACCAACAAACCAACAAACCAACAAGCCAACAAGCCAACAAACCAACAAACCAACAAACCAACAAACCAAGTAACCAACGAACCAACAAATGAACAAACCAACAAACAAACAAACCAACAAACGAACAAACCAACAAACCAACAAACCAACAAACGAACAAGCCAACAAGCCAACAAACCAACAAGCCAACAAACTAACAAACCAACAAACCAACAAACGAACAAACCAACAAACCAACAAACCAACAAGCCAATAAGCCAACAAACCAGCAAACCAACAAACCAACAAACGAACAAACCAACAAACCAACAAGCCAACAAGCCAACAAGCCAACACACCAACAAACCAACAAACCAACAAACCAACAAACCAACAAACCAACAAACCAACAAACCAACAAACCAACAAACCAACAAACAAACAAACCAACAAACGAACAAACCAACAAACCAAAAAACCAACAAACCAACAAGCCAACAAGCCAACAAACAAACAAGCCAACAAACGAACAAACCAACAAACCAACAAACGAACAAACCAACAAACCAACAAACCAACAAACCAACAAGCCAACAAGCCAACAAGCCAACAAAACAACAAACCAACAAACCAACAAACGAACAAACCAACAAACCAACAAGTCAACAATCAAACAAACCAACAAACCAACAAACCAACAAACCAAAAAACCAACAAACCATTCAAAACAACAAACCAACAAACCAACAAATAAACAAACAAACAAACCAACAAACTAACAAGCCAAGAAGCCAACGAACCACCAAATCAACAAACCAATAAACCAACAAACCAACAAACAAACAAACCAACAAACGAACAAACCAACAAACCAAAAAACTAACAAACCAACAAGCCAACAAGCCAACAAACAAACAAGCCAACAAACGAACAAACCAACAAACCAACAAACGAACAAACCAACAAACCAACAAACCAACAAACCAACAAGCCAACAAGTCAACAAGCAAACAAACCAACAAACCAACAAACCAACAAACCAACAAACCATTCAAAACAACAAACCAACAAACCAACAAACGAACAAACCAACAAACCAACAAGTCAACAATCAAACAAACCAACAAACCAACAAACCAACAAACCAAAAAACCAACAAACCATTCAAAACAACAAACCAACAAACCAACAAACAAACAAACAAACAAACCAACAAACTAACAAGCCAAGAAGCCAACGAACCACCAAATCAACAAATTAATAAACCAACAAACCAACAAACAAACAAACCAGCAAACGAACAAACCAACAAACCAAAAAACTAACAAACCAACAAGCCAACAAGCCAACAAACAAACAAGCCAACAAACGAACAAACCAACAAACCAACAAACGAACAAACCAACAAACCAACAAACCAACAAACCAACAAGCCAACAAGCCAACAAACCAACAAACCAACAAACCAACAAACGAACAAACCAACAAACCAACAAGTCAACAAGCAAACAAACCAACAAACCAACAAACCAACAAACCAACAAACCATTCAAAACAACAAACCAACAAACCAACAAACCTACAAGCCAACAAGCCAATAAACCAACAAACCAACAAACCAACAAACGAACAAACCAACAAACAAACAAATCAACAAACCAACAAACCAACAAACCAACAAACCAACAAGCCAACAAACCAACAAACCAACAAACCAACAAACCAACAAACCAACAAACCAACAAACCAACAAACCAACATGCCAACAAGCCAACAAACCAACAAACCAACAAGCCAACAAACCAACAAACCAACAAACCAACATGCCAGCAAACTAAGTAACCAACAAGCCAACAAACCAACAAACCAACAAACAAGTAAACCAACAAACCAAGTAAACAAAAGGCCAACAAACTAACAAACCAACAATCCAACAATCCAACAAACCAACAAGCCAACAAGCCAGCAAACCAACAAACAAATAAACAAACAAACCAGCAAACCAACAAACCAACAAACCAACAAACCAACAAGCCAACATGCCAACAAACCAACAAACTAACAAACCAACAAACGAACTAACCAACAAACCAACAAGCCAACAAGCCAACAAACCAACAAACCAACAAACCAACAAACCAACAAACCAACAAACCAACAAGCCAACAAACCAACAAACCAACAAACCAACAAACCAACAAACAAATAAACCAACAAACCAACAAACCAACAAACCAACAAACCAACAAACCAACAAACCAACAAACCAAAAAACCAACAAACCAACAAACCAAAAAACCAACAAACCAACAAACCAACAAGCCAACAAGCCAACAAACCAACAAACCAACAAACCAACAAACCAAGTAACCAACGAACCAACAAATGAACAAACCAACAAAAAAAACAAACCAACAAACGAACAAACCAACAAACCAACAAACCAACAAACGAACAAGCCAACAAGCCAACAAACCAACAAGCCAACAAACTAACAAACCAACAACCCAACAAACGAACAAACCAACAAACCAACAAACCAACAAGCCAATAAGCCAACAAACCAGCAAACCAACAAACCAACAAACAAACAAACCAACAAACCAACAAGCCAACAAGCCAACAAGCCAACAAACCAACACACCAACAAACCAACAAACCAACAAACCAACAAACCAACAAACCAACAAACAAACAAACCAACAAACGAACAAACCAACAAACCAAAAAACCAACAAACCAACAAGCCAACAAGCCAACAAACAAACAAGCCAACAAACGAACAAACCAACAAACCAACAAACGAACAAACCAACAAACCAACAAACCAACAAACCAACAAGCCAACAAGCCAACAAGCCAACAAAACAACAAACCAACAAACCAACAAACGAACAAACCAACAAACCAACAAGTCAACAATCAAACAAACCAACAAACCAACAAACCAACAAACCACAAAACCAACAAACCATTCAAAACAACAAACCAACAAACCAACAAACAAACAAACAAACAAACCAACAAACTAACAAGCCAAGAAGCCAACGAACCACCAAATCAACAAACCAATAAACCAACAAACCAACAAACAAACAAACCAACAAACGATCAAACCAACAAACCAAAAAACTAACAAACCAACAAGCCAACAAGCCAACAAACAAACAAGCCAACAAACGAACAAACCAACAAACCAACAAACGAACAAACCAACAAACCAACAAACCAACAAACCAACAAGCCAACAAGTCAACAAGCAAACAAACCAACAAACCAACAAACCAACAAACCAACAAACCATTCAAAACAACAAACCAACAAACCAACAAACCTACAAGCCAACAAGCCAATAAACCAACAAACCAACAAACCAACAAACGAACAAACCAACAAACAAACAAATCAACAAACCAACAAACCAACAAACCAACAAGCCAACAAACCAACAAACCAACAAACCAACAAACCAACAAACCAACAAACCAACAAACCAACAAACCAACAAACCGACAAGCCAACAAGCCAACAAACCAACAAACCAAAAACCAACAAACCAACAAACCAACAAACCAACATGCCAACAAGCCAACAAACCAACAAACCAACAAGCCAACAAACCAACAAACCAACAAACCAACATGCCAGCAAACTAAGTAACCAACAAGCCAACAAACCAACAAACAAGTAAACCAACAAACCAAGTAAACAAACGGCCAACAAACTAACAAACCAACAATCCAACAATCCAACAAACCAACAAGCCAACAAGCCAGCAAACCAACAAACAAATAAACAAACAAACCAACAAACCAACAAACCAACAAACCAACAAACCAAAAAACCAACAAACCAACAAGCCAGCATGCCAACAAACCAACAAACTAACAAACCAACAAACGAACTAACCAACAAACCAACAAGCCAACAAGCCAACAAACCAACAAACCAACAAACCAACAAACCAACAAACCAACAAGCCAACAAACCAACAAACCAACAAGCCAACAAACCAACAAACAAATAAACCAACAAACCAACAAACCAACAAACCAACAAATCAACAAACTAACAAACCAACAAGCCAACAAACCAACAAACCAACAAGTCAACAAACCAACAAACCAACAAACCAACAAGCCAACAAGCCAACAAACCAACAAACCAACAAGCCAACAAACCAACAAACTAACAAACCAAGATGCCAACAAACCAACAAACTAAGTAACCAACAAGCCAACAAAACAACAAACCAACAAGCCAACAAGCCAACAAACCAACAAACCAACAAGCCAACAAGCCAACAAACCAACAAACCAACACACCAATAAGCCAACAAACCAACAAACAAATAAACCAGCAAACCAACAAACCAACAAACCAACAAACCAACAAACCAACAAACCAAAAAACCAACAAACCAACAAACCAACAAACCAACAAACCAACAAACCAACAAACCAACAAGCCAACAAACCAACAAGCCAACAAACCAACAAACCAACAAGCCAACAAACCAACAGACCAACAAACCAACATGCCAACAAACCAACAAACTAAGTAAACAACAAGCCAACAAACCAATAAACCAACAAGCCAACAAGCCAACAGACCAACAAACCAACAAGCCAACAAACCAACAAACCAACAAACCAACAAACCAACAAGCCAACAAACCAACAAACAAATAAACCAACAAACCAACAAACCAACAAACCAACAAACCAACAAACCAACAAACCAACAAACCAAAAAACCAACAAACCTACAAGCCAACAAGCCAACAAACCAACAAACTAACAAACCAACAAACGAACTAACCAACAAACCAACAAGCCAACAAGCCAACAAACCAACAAGCCAACAAACCAACAAACCAACAAACCAACAAACCAACAAGCCAATAAGCCAACAAACCAACAAACCAACAAACCAACAAACCAACAAACCAACAAACGAACAAACCAACAAACCAACAAGCCAACAAGCCAACAAACCAACACACCAACAAACCAACAAACCAACAAACCAACAAACCAACAAACCAACAAACCAACAAACCAACAAACCAACAAACCAACAAACCAACAAACAAACAAACCAACAAACGAACAAACCAACAAACCAAAAAACCAACAAACCAACAAGCCAACAAACAAACAAGCCAACAAACGAACAAACCAACAAACCAACAAACGAACAAACCAAAAAAACCAACAAACTAACAAACCAACAAGCCAACAAGCCAACAAGCCAACAAGCCAACAAACCAACAAACCAACAAACCAACAAACGAACAAACGAACAAACCAACAAACCAACAAGTCAACAAGCCAACAAACCAACAAGCCAACAAGCCAACAAACCAACAAACCAACAAACCAACAAACCAACAAACGAACTAACCAAAAAACAAACAAACCAACAAACCAACAAACCAACAAACCAACAAGCCAACAAACCAACAAACCAAAAAACCAACAAACCTACAAACAAACAACTCAACAAACTAACAAACCACAAAGCCAACAAGCCAACAAACCAACAAACCAAAAACCAACAAACCAACAAACTAACAAGCCAAGAAGCCAACGAACCAACAAATCAACAAACCAACAAACGAATAAACCAACAAACCAACAAACAAACAAGCCAAAAAGCCAACAAACCAACAAGCCAACAAACCAACAAGCCAACAAGCCAACAAACCAACAAACCAACAAACCAACAAACCAACAAACGAACTAACCAACAAACAAACAAACCAACAAACCAACAAACCAACAAACCAACAAACGAACTAACCAACAAACAAACAAACCAACAAACCAACAAACCAACAAACCAACAAGCCAACAAACCAACAAACCAACAAACCAACAAACCAACAAACCAACAAACCAACAAACCAACAAACCACAAAGCCAACAAGCCAACAAACCAACAAACCAAAAACCAACAAACCAACAAACCAACAAGCCAGAAGCCAACAAACCAACAAACCAACAAACCAACAAACCAACAAACAAATAAACTAACAAACCAACAAACCAACAAACCACCAAACCAACAAACCAACAAACCAACAAACCAACAAACCAACAAACCAACAAACCAACAAGCCAACAAACCAACAAGCCAACAAACCAGCAAACCAACAAGCCAACAAACCAACAAACCAACAAACCAACATGCCAACAAACCAACAAACTAAGTAACCAACAAGCCAACAAACCAATAAACCAACAAGCCAACAAACCTACAAGCCAACAAACCAACAAACAAATAAACCAACAAACCAATAAACCAACAAACCAACAAACCAACAAACCAAAAAACCAACAAACCAACAAGCCAACAAGCCAACAAACCAACAAACTAACAAACCAACAAACGAACTAACCAACAAACCAACAAGCCAGCAAGCCAACAAACTAACAAGCCAACAAACCAACAAACCAACAAACCAAGTAACCAAACAGCAAACAAACTAACAAACCAACAAGCCAACAAGCCAACAAACCAACAAACCAACAAAGCAACAAGCCAACAAGCCAACAAACCAACAAACCAACAATCCAACAAACCAACAAACCAAAAAGCCAACAAGCCAACAAACCAACAAACCAATAAACCAACAAACCAACAAGCCAACAAACCAACAAACCTACAAGCCAACAAACCAACAAACCAACAAACCAACAAACCAACAAGCCAACAAGCCAACAAACCAACAAACCAACAAGCCCACAAACCAACAAATGAACAAACCAACATGCCAACAAACCAACAAATCAACAAATCAACAAACCAACAAACCAAGAAACCAACAAACCAACAAACCAACAAACCAAAAAACCAACAAACCAACTAACCAACAAACCATCAAACGAACAAACCAACAAACCAACAAATCAACAAACCAACAAACCAATAAACCATCAAACCAACAAACCAACAAGCCAACAAACCAACAAACCAACAAACCAACAAACCAATTAACCAACAAACCAACAAACGATCAAACCAACAAACCAACAAACCAACAAACCAACAAACCAACAAACCTACAAACCAACAAACCAACAAACAAATAAACCAACAAACCAACAAACCAACAAACCAACAAACCAACAAACAAATAAACCAACAAACCAACAAACCAACAAACCAACAAACTAACAAACCAACAAACCAACAAACCAACAAACCAATTAACCAACAAACCAACAAACGAACAAACCAACAAACCAACAAACCAAAAAACCAAAAAACCAACAAACCAACAAACCTACAAACCAACAAACCAACAAACAAATAAACCAACAAACAACAAACCAACAAACCAACAAACCAACAAACAAGTAAACGAAGAAACCAACAAACCAAAAACCAAAAAACCAACAAACCAACAAACCAACAAACCAACACACCAACAAACCAACAAACCAACAAACCAACAAACCAACAAACCAACAAACCAACAAACCAACAAACCAACAAACCAACAAACAAACAAACCAACAAACGAACAAACCAACAAACCAAAAAACCAACAAACCAACAAGCCAACAAACAAACAAGCCAACAAACGAACAAACTAACAAACCAACAAACGAACAAACCAACAAACCAACAAACTAACAAACCAACAAGCCAACAAGCCAACAAGCCAACAAGCCAACAAACCAACAAACCAACAAACCAACAAACGAACAAACCAACAAACCAACAAGTCAACAAGCCAACAAACCAACAAGCCAACAAGCCAACAAACCAACAAACCAACAAACCAACAAACCAACAAACGAACTAACCAAAAAACAAACAAACCAACAAACCAACAAACCAACAAACCAACAAGCCAACAAACCAACAAACCAAAAAACCAACAAACCTACAAACCAACAAACCAACAAACTAACAAACCACAAAGCCAACAAGCCAACAAACCAACAAACCAAAAACCAACAAACCAACAAACTAACAAGCCAAGAAGCCAACGAACCAACAAATCAACAAACCAACAAACGAATAAACCAACAAACCAACAAACAAACAAGCCAAAAAGCCAACAAACCAACAAGCCATCAAACCAACAAGCCAACAAGCCAACAAACCAACAAACCAACAAACCAACAAACCAACAAACGAACTAACCAA
Organism: Atherix ibis; assembly: GCA_958298945.1. Classification (NCBI taxonomy): domain Eukaryota; kingdom Metazoa; phylum Arthropoda; class Insecta; order Diptera; family Athericidae; genus Atherix; species Atherix ibis. The sequence continues at coordinate 66,076,120 of OY282608.1, read as the reverse complement.
CAAACAAACAAACCAACAAACCAACAAACCAACAAACCAACAAGCCAACAAACCAACAAACCAACAAACCAACAAACCAACAAACCAACAAACCAACAAACCAACAAACCACAAAGCCAACAAGCCAACAAACCAACAAACCAAAAACCAACAAACCAACAAACCAACAAGCCAACAAGTCAACAAACCAACAAACCAACAAACCAACAAACAAATAAACTAACAAACCAACAAACCAACAAACCACCAAACCAACAAACCAACAAACCAACAAACCAACAAACCAACAAACCAACAAACCAACAAGCCAACAAACCAACAAGCCAACAAACCAGCAAACCAACAAGCCAACAAACGAACAAACCAACAAACCAACATGCCAACAAACCAACAAACTAAGTAACCAACAAGCCAACAAACCAATAAACCAACAAGCCAACAAACCTACAAGCCAACAAACCAACAAACAAATAAACCAACAAACCAACAAACCAACAAACCAACAAACCAACAAACCAAAAAACCAACAAACCAACAAGCCAACAAGCCAACAAACCAACAAACTAACAAACCAACAAACGAACTAACCAACAAACCAACAAGCCAGCAAGCCAACAAACTAACAAGCCAACAAACCAACAAACCAACAAACCAACAAACCAAGTAACCAAACAGCAAACAAACTAACAAACCAACAAGCCAACAAGCCAACAAACCAACAAACCAACAAACCAACAAACCTACAAACCAACAAACCAACAAACAAATAAACCAACAAACCAACAAACCAACAAACCAACAAACGAACAAACAAATAAACCAATAAACCAACAACCCAACAAACCAACAAACTAACAAACCAACAAACCAACAAACCAACAAACCAATTAACCAACAAACCAACAAACGAACATACCAACAAACCAACAAACCAAAAAACCAAAAAACCAACAAACCAACAAACCTACAAACCAACAAACCAACAAACAAATAAACCAACAAACAACAAACCAACAAACCAACAAACCAACAAACAAGTAAACCAAGAAACCAACAAACCAAAAACCAAAAAACCAACAAACCAAGAAACCAACAAACCAACACACCAACAAACCAACAAACCAACAAACCAACAAACCAACAAACCAACAAACCAACAAACCAACAAACCAACAAACCAACAAACCAACAAACAAACAAACCAACAAACGAACAAACCAACAAACCAAAAAACCAACAAACCAACAAGCCAACAAACAAACAAGCCAACAAACGAACAAACCAACAAACCAACAAACGAACAAACCAACAAACCAACAAACTAACAAACCAACAAGCCAACAAGCCAACAAGCCAACAAGCCAACAAACCAACAAACCAACAAACCAACAAACGAACAAACCAACAAACCAACAAGTCAACAAGCCAACAAACCAACAAGCCAACAAGCCAACAAACCAACAAACCAACAAACCAACAAACCAACAAACGAACTAACCAAAAAACAAACAAACCAACAAACCAACAAACCAACAAACCAACAAGCCAACAAACCAACAAACCAAAAAACCAACAAACCTACAAACCAACAAACCAACAAACTAACAAACCACAAAGCCAACAAGCCAACAAACCAACAAACCAAAAACCAACAAACCAACAAACTAACAAGCCAAGAAGCCAACGAACCAACAAATCAACAAACCAACAAACGAATAAACCAACAAACCAACAAACAAACAAGCCAAAATGCCAACAAACCAACAAGCCAACAAACCAACAAGCCAACAAGCCAACAAACCAACAAACCAACAAACCAACAAACCAACAAACGAACTAACCAACAAACAAACAAACCAACAAACCAACAAACCAACAAACCAACAAGCCAACAAACCAACAAACCAACAAACCAACAAACCAACAAACCAACAAACCAACAAACCAACAAACCACAAAGCCAACAAGCCAACAAACCAACAAACCAAAAACCAACAAACCAACAAACCAACAAGCCAGCAAGCCAACAAACCAACAAACCAACAAACCAACAAACAAATAAACTAACAAACCAACAAACCAACAAACCACCAAACCAACAAACCAACAAACCAACAAACCAACAAACCAACAAACCAACAAACCAACAAGCCAACAAACCAACAAGCCAACAAACCAGCAAACCAACAAGCCAACAAACCAACAAACCAACAAACCAACATGCCAACAAACCAACAAACTAAGTAACCAACAAGCCAACAAACCAATAAACCAACAAGCCAACAAACCTACAAGCCAACAAACCAACAAACAAATAAACCAACAAACCAACAAACCAACAAACCAACAAACCAACAAACCAAAAAACCAACAAACCAACAAGCCAACAAGCCAACAAACCAACAAACTAACAAACCAACAAACGAACTAACCAACAAACCAACAAGCCAGCAAGCCAACAAACTAACAAGCCAACAAACCAACAAACCAACAAACCAAGTAACCAAACAGCAAACAAACTAACAAACCAACAAGCCAACAAGCCAACAAACCAACAAACCAACAAAGCAACAAGCCAACAAGCCAACAAACCAACAAACCAACAATCCAACAAACCAACAAACCAGCAAGCCAACAAGCCAACAAACCAACAAACCAACAAACCAACAAACCAACAAGCCAACAAACCAACAAACCTACAAGCCAACAAACCAACAAACCAACAAACCAACAAACCAACAAGCCAACAAGCCAACAAACCAACAAACCAACAAGCCCACAAACCAACAAATGAACAAACCAACATGCCAACAAACCAACAAATCAACAAATCAACAAACCAACAAACCAAGAAACCAACAAACCAACAAACCAACAAACCAAAAAACCAACAAACCAACTAACCAACAAACAATCAAACGAACAAACCAACAAACCAACAAATCAACAAACCAACAAACCAATAAACCATCAAACCAACAAACCAACAAGCCAACAAACCAACAAACCAACAAACCAACAAACCAATTAACCAACAAACCAACAAACGAACAAACCAACAAACCAACAAACCAACAAACCAACAAACCAACAAACCTACAAACCAACAAACCAACAAACAAATAAACCAACAAACCAACAAACCAACAAACCAACAAACCAACAAACAAATAAACCAACAAACCAACAAACCAACAAACCAACAAACTAACAAACCAACAAACCAACAAACCAACAAACCAATTAACCAACAAACCAACAAACGAACAAACCAACAAACCAACAAACCAAAAAACCAAAAAACCAACAAACCAACAAACCTACAAACCAACAAACCAACAAACAAATAAACCAACAAACAACAAACCAACAAACCAACAAACCAACAAACAAGTAAACCAAGAAACCAACAAACCAAAAACCAAAAAACCAACAAACCAACAAACCAACAAACCAACAAACCAGCAAACCAAAAACCAACAAACCAACAAACCAACAAACCAACAAACCAACAAACCAACAAACCAACAAACCAACAAACCAACAAACCAACAAACCAACAAACCACCAAACCAACAAACCAACAAACCAACAAATCAACAAACCAACAAACCAACAAACCAACAAGCCAACAAACCAACAAACCAACAAACCAACAAACCAACAAACAAATAAACCAACAAACCAACAAACCAACAAACCACCAAACCACCAAACCAACAAACCAACAAACCAACCAACCAACAAACCAACAAACCAACAAGCCAACAAACCAACAAACCAACAAGCCAACAAACCAACAAACCAACAAACCAACAAGCCAACAAGCCAACAAGCCAACAAACCAACAAACCAACAAGCCAACAAACCAACAAACCAACAAACCAACATGCCAACAAACCAACAAACTAAGTAACCAACAAGCCAACAAACCAACAAACCAACAAGCCAACAAGCCAACAAACCAACAAACCAACAAGCCGACAAACCAACAAACCAACAAACCAACAAACCAACAAGCCAACAAACCAACAAACAAATAAACCAACAAACCATTAAACCAACAAACCAACAAACCAACAAACCAAAAAACCAACAAACCAACAAGCCAACAAGCCAACAAACCAACAAACTAACAAACCAACAAACGAACTAACCAACAAACCAACAAGCAAACAAGCCAACAAACCAACAAACCAACAAACTAAGTAACCAACAAGCCAACAAACCAACAAGCCAACAAACCAACAAACCAACAAGCCAACAAACCAACAAACCAACAAACCAAAAAACCAACAAGCCAACAAGCCAACAAACCAACAAACCAACAAGCTAACAAACCAACAAACCAATATGCCAACAAACCAACAAACTAAGTAACCAACAAGCCAACAAACCAACAAACCAACAAGCCAACAAACCAACAAACCAACAAACCAACAAGCCAACAAACCAACAAACCGACAAACCAACAAACCACAAAGCCAACAAGCCAACAAACCAACAAACCAAAAACCAACAAACCAACAAACCAACAAACCAACAAGCCAACAAACCAACAAACCAACAAACCAACAAACAAATAAACCAACAAACCAACAAACCAATAAACCACCAAACCAACAAACCAACAAACTAACAAACCAACAAACCAACAAACCAACAAACCAACAAGCCAACAAACCAACAAGCCAACAAACCAACAAACCAACAAGCCAACAAACCAACAAACCAACAAACCAACATGCCAACAAACCTACAAACTAAGTAACCAACAAGCCAAAAAACCAATAAACCAACAAGCCAACAAGCCAACAAACCAACAAACCAACAAGCCAACAAACCAACAAACCAACAAAACAACAAACCTACAAGCCAACAAACCAACAAACAAATAAACCAACAAACCAACAAACCAACAAACCAACAAACCAAAAAACCAACAAACCAACAAGCCAACAAGCCAACAAACCAACAAACTAATAAACCAACAAACGAACTAACCAACAAACCAACAAGCCAGCAAGCCAACAAACCAACAAGCCAACAAACCAACAAACCAACAAACCAAGTAACCAAACAGCAAACAAACTAACAAACCAACAAGCCAACAAGCCAACAAACTAGCAAACCAACAAAGCAACAAGCCAACAAGCCAACAAACCAACAAACCAACAAGCCAACAAACCAACAAACCAACAAACCAACAAGCCAACAAACCAACAAACCAACAAACCAACAAACCAACAAGCCAACAAACCAACAAACCTACAAGCCAACAAACCAACAAACCAACAAACCAACAAACCAACAAGCCAACAAGCCAACAAATCAACAAACCAACAAGCCCACAAACCAACAAATCAACAAACCAACATGCCAACAAACCAACAAATCAACAAATCAACAAACCAACAAACCAAGAAACCAACAAACCAACAAACCAACAAACAAAAAAACCAACAAACCAACTAACCAACAAACCATCAAACGAACAAACCAACAAACCAACAAATCAACAAACCAACAAACCAATAAACCAACAAACCAACAAACCAACAAGCCAACAAACCAACAAACCAACAAACCAACAAACCAATTAACCAACAAACCAACAAACGAACAAACCAACAAACCAACAAACCAACAAACCAACAAACCAACAAACCAACAAACCTACAAACCAACAAACCAACAAACAAATAAACCAACAAACCAACAAACCAACAAACCAACAAACCAACAAACCAACAAACCAACAAACGAACAAACCAAAAAACCAACAAACCAACAAACCTACAAACCAACAAACCAACAAACAAATAAACCAACAAACAACAAACCAACAAACCAACAAACCAACAAACAAATAAACCAAGAAACCAACAAACCAAAAACCAAAAAACCAACAAACCAACAAACCAACAAACCAACAAACCAGCAAACCAAAAACCAACAAACCAACAAACCAACAAACCAACAAACCAACAAACCAACAAACCAACAAACCAACAAACCAACAAACCAATTAACCAACAAACCAACAAACGAACAAACCAACAAACCAACAAACCAAAAAACCAAAAAACCAACAAACCAACAAACCTACAAACCAACAAACCAACAAACAAATAAACCAACAAACAACAAACCAACAAACCAACAAACCAACAAACAAGTAAACCAAGAAACCAACAAACCAAAAACCAAAAAACCAACAAACCAACAAACCAACAAACCAACAAACCAGCAAACCAAAAACCAACAAACCAACAAACCAACAAACCAACAAACCAACAAACCAACAAACCAACAAACCAACAAACCAACAAACCAACAAACCAACAAACCAACAAACCAACAAACCAACAAACCAACAAATCAACAAACCAACAAACCAACAAACCAACAAGCCAGCAAACCAACAAACCAACAAACCAACAAACCAACAAACAAATAAACCAACAAACCAACAAACCAACAAACCACCAAACCACCAAACCAACAAACCAACAAACCAACCAACCAACAAACCAACAAACCAACAAGCCAACAAACCAACAAACCAACAAGCCAACAAACCAACAAACCAACAAACCAACAAGCCAACAAGCCAACAAGCCAACAAACCAACAAACCAACAAGCCAACAAACCAACAAACCAACAAACCAACATGCCAACAAACCAACAAACTAAGTAACCAACAAGCCAACAAACCAACAAACCAACAAGCCAACAAGCCAACAAACCAACAAACCAACAAGCCGACAAACCAACAAACCAACAAACCAACAAACCAACAAGCCAACAAACCAACAAACAAATAAACCAACAAACCATTAAACCAACAAACCAACAAACCAACAAACCAAAAAACCAACAAACCAACAAGCCAACAAGCCAACAAACCAACAAACTAACAAACCAACAAACGAACTAACCAACAAACCAACAAGCAAACAAGCCAACAAACCAACAAACCAACAAACTAAGTAACCAACAAGCCAACAAACCAACAAGCCAACAAACCAACAAACCAACAAGCCAACAAACCAACAAACCAACAAACCAAAAAACCAACAAGCCAACAAGCCAACAAACCAACAAACCAACAAGCTAACAAACCAACAAACCAATATGCCAACAAACCAACAAACTAAGTAACCAACAAGCCAACAAACCAACAAACCAACAAGCCAACAAACCAACAAACCAACAAACCAACAAGCCAACAAACCAACAAACCGACAAACCAACAAACCACAAAGCCAACAAGCCAACAAACCAACAAACCAAAAACCAACAAACCAACAAACCAACAAACCAACAAGCCAACAAACCAACAAACCAACAAACCAACAAACAAATAAACCAACAAACCAACAAACCAATAAACCACCAAACCAACAAACCAACAAACTAACAAACCAACAAACCAACAAACCAACAAACCAACAAGCCAACAAACCAACAAGCCAACAAACCAACAAACCAACAAGCCAACAAACCAACAAACCAACAAACCAACATGCCAACAAACCTACAAACTAAGTAACCAACAAGCCAAAAAACCAATAAACCAACAAGCCAACAAGCCAACAAACCAACAAACCAACAAGCCAACAAACCAACAAACCAACAAAACAACAAACCTACAAGCCAACAAACCAACAAACAAATAAACCAACAAACCAACAAACCAACAAACCAACAAACCAAAAAACCAACAAACCAACAAGCCAACAAGCCAACAAACCAACAAACTAATAAACCAACAAACGAACTAACCAACAAACCAACAAGCCAGCAAGCCAACAAACCAACAAGCCAACAAACCAACAAACCAACAAACCAAGTAACCAAACAGCAAACAAACTAACAAACCAACAAGCCAACAAGCCAACAAACTAGCAAACCAACAAAGCAACAAGCCAACAAGCCAACAAACCAACAAACCAACAAGCCAACAAACCAACAAACCAACAAACCAACAAGCCAACAAACCAACAAACCAACAAACCAACAAACCAACAAGCCAACAAACCAACAAACCTACAAGCCAACAAACCAACAAACCAACAAACCAACAAACCAACAAGCCAACAAGCCAACAAATCAACAAACCAACAAGCCCACAAACCAACAAATCAACAAACCAACATGCCAACAAACCAACAAATCAACAAATCAACAAACCAACAAACCAAGAAACCAACAAACCAACAAACCAACAAACAAAAAAACCAACAAACCAACTAACCAACAAACCATCAAACGAACAAACCAACAAACCAACAAATCAACAAACCAACAAACCAATAAACCAACAAACCAACAAACCAACAAGCCAACAAACCAACAAACCAACAAACCAACAAACCAATTAACCAACAAACCAACAAACGAACAAACCAACAAACCAACAAACCAACAAACCAACAAACCAACAAACCAACAAACCTACAAACCAACAAACCAACAAACAAATAAACCAACAAACCAACAAACCAACAAACCAACAAACCAACAAACCAACAAACCAACAAACGAACAAACCAAAAAACCAACAAACCAACAAACCTACAAACCAACAAACCAACAAACAAATAAACCAACAAACAACAAACCAACAAACCAACAAACCAACAAACAAATAAACCAAGAAACCAACAAACCAAAAACCAAAAAACCAACAAACCAACAAACCAACAAACCAACAAACCAGCAAACCAAAAACCAACAAACCAACAAACCAACAAACCAACAAACCAACAAACCAACAAACCAACAAACCAACAAACCACCAAACCAACAAACCAACAAACCAACAAACCAACAAACCAACAAGCCAACAAACCAACAAACCAACAAACCAACAAACCAACAAACCAACAAACAAATAAACCAACAAGCCAACAAGCCAACAAACCAACAAACCAACAAGCCCACAAACCAACAAATGAACAAACCAACATGCCAACAAACCAACAAATCAACAAATCAACAAACCAACAAACCAAGAAACCAACAAACCAACAAACCAACAAACCAAAAAACCAACAAACCAACTAACCAACAAACAATCAAACGAACAAACCAACAAACCAACAAATCAACAAACCAACAAACCAATAAACCATCAAACCAACAAACCAACAAGCCAACAAACCAACAAACCAACAAACCAACAAACCAATTAACCAACAAACCAACAAACGAACAAACCAACAAACCAACAAACCAACAAACCAACAAACCAACAAACCTACAAACCAACAAACCAACAAACAAATAAACCAACAAACCAACAAACCAACAAACCAACAAACCAACAAACAAATAAACCAACAAACCAACAAACCAACAAACCAACAAACTAACAAACCAACAAACCAACAAACCAACAAACCAACAAACCAATTAACCAACAAACCAACAAACGAACAAACCAACAAACCAACAAACCAAAAAACCAAAAAACCAACAAACCAACAAACCTACAAACCAACAAACCAACAAACAAATAAACCAACAAACAACAAACCAACAAACCAACAAACCAACAAACAAGTAAACCAAGAAACCAACAAACCAAAAACCAAAAAACCAACAAACCAACAAACCAACAAACCAACAAACCAGCAAACCAAAAACCAACAAACCAACAAACCAACAAACCAACAAACCAACAAACCAACAAACCAACAAACCAACAAACCAACAAACCAACAAACCAACAAACCACCAAACCAACAAACCAACAAACCAACAAATCAACAAACCAACAAACCAACAAACCAACAAGCCAACAAACCAACAAACCAACAAACCAACAAACCAACAAACAAATAAACCAACAAACCAACAAACCAACAAACCACTAAACCACCAAACCAACAAACCAACAAACCAACCAACCAACAAACCAACAAACCAACAAGCCAACAAACCAACAAACCAACAAGCCAACAAACCAACAAACCAACAAACCAACAAGCCAACAAGCCAACAAGCCAACAAACCAACAAACCAACAAGCCAACAAACCAACAAACCAACAAACCAACATGCCAACAAACCAACAAACTAAGTAACCAACAAGCCAACAAACCAACAAACCAACAAGCCAACAAGCCAACAAACCAACAAACCAACAAGCCGACAAACCAACAAACCAACAAACCAACAAACCAACAAGCCAACAAACCAACAAACAAATAAACCAACAAACCATTAAACCAACAAACCAACAAACCAACAAACCAAAAAACCAACAAACCAACAAGCCAACAAGCCAACAAACCAACAAACTAACAAACCAACAAACGAACTAACCAACAAACCAACAAGCAAACAAGCCAACAAACCAACAAACCAACAAACTAAGTAACCAACAAGCCAACAAACCAACAAGCCAACAAACCAACAAACCAACAAGCCAACAAACCAACAAACCAACAAACCAAAAAACCTACAAGCCAACAAGCCAACAAACCAACAAACCAACAAGCTAACAAACCAACAAACCAATATGCCAACAAACCAACAAACTAAGTAACCAACAAGCCAACAAACCAACAAACCAACAAGCCAACAAACCAACAAACCAACAAACCAACAAGCCAACAAACCAACAAACCGACAAACCAACAAACCACAAAGCCAACAAGCCAACAAACCAACAAACCAAAAACCAACAAACCAACAAACCAACAAACCAACAAGCCAACAAACCAACAAACCAACAAACCAACAAACAAATAAACCAACAAACCAACAAACCAATAAACCACCAAACCAACAAACCAACAAACTAACAAACCAACAAACCAACAAACCAACAAACCAACAAGCCAACAAACCAACAAGCCAACAAACCAACAAACCAACAAGCCAACAAACCAACAAACCAACAAACCAACATGCCAACAAGCCTACAAACTAAGTAACCAACAAGCCAAAAAACCAATAAACCAACAAGCCAACAAGCCAACAAACCAACAAACCAACAAGCCAACAAACCAACAAACCAACAAAACAACAAACCTACAAGCCAACAAACCAACAAACAAATAAACCAACAAACCAACAAACCAACAAACCAACAAACCAAAAAACCAACAAACCAACAAGCCAACAAGCCAACAAACCAACAAACTAATAAACCAACAAACGAACTAACCAACAAACCAACAAGCCAGCAAGCCAACAAACCAACAAGCCAACAAACCAACAAACCAACAAACCAAGTAACCAAACAGCAAACAAACTAACAAACCAACAAGCCAACAAGCCAACAAACTAGCAAACCAACAAAGCAACAAGCCAACAAGCCAACAAACCAACAAACCAACAAGCCAACAAACCAACAAACCAACAAACCAACAAGCCAACAAACCAACAAACCAACAAACCAACAAACCAACAAGCCAACAAACCAACAAACCTACAAGCCAACAAACCAACAAACCAACAAACCAACAAACCAACAAGCCAACAAGCCAACAAATCAACAAACCAACAAGCCCACAAACCAACAAATCAACAAACCAACATGCCAACAAACCAACAAATCAACAAATCAACAAACCAACAAACCAAGAAACCAACAAACCAACAAACCAACAAACAAAAAAACCAACAAACCAACTAACCAACAAACCATCAAACGAACAAACCAACAAACCAACAAATCAACAAACCAACAAACCAATAAACCAACAAACCAACAAACCAACAAGCCAACAAACCAACAAACCAACAAACCAACAAACCAATTAACCAACAAACCAACAAACGAACAAACCAACAAACCAACAAACCAACAAACCAACAAACCAACAAACCAACAAACCTACAAACCAACAAACCAACAAACAAATAAACCAACAAACCAACAAACCAACAAACCAACAAACCAACAAACCAACAAACCAACAAACGAACAAACCAAAAAACCAACAAACCAACAAACCTACAAACCAACAAACCAACAAACAAATAAACCAACAAACAACAAACCAACAAACCAACAAACCAACAAACAAATAAACCAAGAAACCAACAAACCAAAAACCAAAAAACCAACAAACCAACAAACCAACAAACCAACAAACCAGCAAACCAAAAACCAACAAACCAACAAACCAACAAACCAACAAACCAACAAACCAACAAACCAACAAACCAACAAACCAACAAACCACCAAACCAACAAACCAACAAACCAACAAACCAACAAACCAACAAGCCAACAAACCAACAAACCAACAAACCAACAAACCAACAAACCAACAAACAAATAAACCAACAAACCAACAAACCAACAAACCACCAAACCAACAAACCAACAAACCAACAAACCAACAAACCAACAAACCAACAAGCCAACAAACCAACAAACCAACAAGCCAACAAACCAACAAACCAACAAACTAACAAACCAACAAGCCAACAAGCCAACAAACCAACAAACCAAGAAGCCAACAACCCAACAAACAAACAAACCAACATGCCAACAAACCAACAAACTAAGTAGCCATCAAGCCAACAAACCAACAAACCAACAAGCCAACAAGCCAACAAACCAACAAACCAACAAGCCGACAAACCAACAAACCAACAAACCAACAAACCAACAAGCCAACAAACCAACAAACAAATAAACCAACAAACCATTAAACCAACAAACCAACAAACCAACAAACCAAAAAACCAACAAACCAACAAGCCAACAAGCCAACAAACCAACAAACTAACAAACCAACAAACGAACTAAACAACAAACCAACAAGCCAACAAACCAACAAACCAACAAACTAAGTAGCCAACAAGCCAACAAACCAACAAGCCAACAAACCAACAAACCAACAAGCCAACAAACCAACAAACCAACAAACCAACAAGCCAACAAGCCAACAAACCAACAAACTAACAAGCTAACAAACCAACAAACCAACAAACCAACATGCCAACAAACCAACAAACTAAGTAACCAACAAGCCAACAAACCAACAAACCAACAAGCCAACAAACCAACAAACCAACAAACCAACAAGCCAACAAACCAACAAACCAACAAACCAACAAACCAACAAACCAACAGACAAATAAACTAACAAACCAACAAAATAACAAACCAACAAACCAACAAACCAAAACACCAACAAACCAACAAGCCAACAAGCCAACAAACCAACAAACTAACAAACCAACAAACGAACTAACCAACAAACCAACAAGCCAACAAGCCAACAAACCAACAAACCAACAAACCAACAAACTAAGTAATCAACAAGCCAACAAACCAACAAAATAACAAGCCAACAAACCAACAAACCAACAAACCAACAAGCCAACAAACCAACAAACCAACAAACCAAAAAACCAACAAACCAACAAACCAACAAACCAACAAACCAACAAACCAACAAGCCAACAAACTAATAAACCAACAAACCAACAAACCAACAAGCCAACAAACCAACAAGCCAACAAACCAACAAACCAACAAGCCAAGTAACCAAAAAGCCAACAAACTAACAAAGCAACAAGCCAACAAGCCAACAAACCAACAAAGCAACAAAGCAACAAGCCAACAAGCCAACAAACCAACAAACCAACCAGCCAACAAACCAACAAACCAACAAGCCAACAAGCCAACAAACCAACAAACCAACAAACCAACAAACCAACAAACCAACAAACCAACAAACCAACAAACCAACAAACCAACAAGCCAACAAGCTAACAAACCAACAAACCAACAAGCGAACAAACCAACAAACCAACAAACCAACAAACCAACATGCCAACAAACCAACAAATCAACAAATTAACAAACCAACAAACCAAGAAACCAACAAACCAACAAACCAACAAACCAAAAAACCAACAAACCAACAAACCATCAAACGAACAAACCAACAAACCAACAAACCAACAAACCAACAAACCAAGAAACCGACAAACCAAAAAACCAAAAAACCAACAAACCAACAAACCAACAAGCCAACAAACCAACAAACCAACAAACCTATTAACCAACAAACCAATAAACGAACAAACCAACAAACCAACAAACCAACAAACCAACAAACCAACAAACCTTCAAACCAAGAAACCAACAAACAAATAAACCAACAAACCAACAAACAAATAAACCAACAAACCAATAAAACAACAAACCAACAAACCAACAAACCAATTAACCAACAAACCAACAAACGAACAAACCAACAAACCAACAAACCAACAAACCTACAAAACAACAAACCAACAAACAAATAAACCAACAAACCAACAAACCAACAAACCAACAAACCAACAAACAAATAAACCAAGAAACCAACAAACCAAAAACCAAAAAACCAACAAACCAACAAACCAACAAACAAACAAACCAACAAACCAGCAAACCAAAAAACCAACAAACCAACAAACCAACAAACCAACAAACCAACAAACCAACAAACCAACAAACCAACAAACCAACAAACCAACAAACCAACAACCACCAAACCAACAAACCAACCAACCAACAAACCAACAAACCAACAAACCAACAAGCCAACAAGCCAACAAGCTAACAAACCAACAAACCAACAAACCAACAAGCAAACAAACCAACAAACCAACAAACCAACAAACCAACAAACCAACAAACCAACCAACAAATAAACCAACAAACCAACAAACCAACAAACCAACAAACCAACAAACCAAAAAACCAACAAACCAACAAACCGAAAAACCAACAAACCAACAAACCAACAAGCCAACAAACCAACAAACCAACAAGCCGACAAACCAACAAACCTACAAACCAACAAACCAACAAGCCAACAAACCAACAAACAAATAAACCAACAAACCATTAAACCAACAAACCAACAAACCAACAAACCAAAAAACCAACAAACCAACAAGCCAACAAGCCAACAAACCAACAAACTAACAAACCAACAAGCCAACAAGCCAACAAACCAACAAACCAACAAACTAAGTAACCAACAAGCCAACAAACCAACAAGCCAACAAGCCAACAAACCAACAAGCCAACAAACCAACAAACCAACAAGCCAACAAACCAACAAACCAACAAACCAACAAACCAACAAACCTTCAAACCAAGAAACCAACAAACAAATAAACCAACAAACCAACAAACAAATAAACCAACAAACCAACAAGCCAACCAAGAAACCAACAAACAAATAAACCAACAAACCAACAAACAAATAAACCAACAAACCAACAAGCCAACAAACCAACAAACCAACAAACCAACAAGCCAACAAACCAACAAACCAACAAACCAACAAACCAACAACCCAACAAACCAACAAACCAACAAGCCGACAAACCAACAAACCAACAAACCAACAAACCAACAAGCCAACAAACCAACAAACAAATAAACCAACAAACCATTAAACCAACAAACCAACAAACCAACAAACCAAAAAACCAACAAACCAACAAGCCAACAAGCCAACAAACCAACAAACTAACAAACCAACAAACGAACTAAACAACAAACCAACAAGCCAACAAGCCAACAAACCAACAAACCAACAAACTAAGTAACCAACAAGCCAACAAACCAACAAGCCAACAAACCAACAAACCAACAAGCCAACAAACCAACAAACCAACAAACCAACAAACCAACAAACCTTCAAACCAAGAAACCAACAAACAAATAAACCAACAAACCAACAAACAAATAAACCAACAAACCAACAAGCCAACCAAGAAACCAACAAACAAATAAACCAACAAACCAACAAACAAATAAACCAACAAACCAACAAGCCAACAAACCAACAAACCAACAAACCAACAAGCCAACAAACCAACAAACCAACAAACCAACAAACCAACAACCCAACAAACCAACAGACAAATAAACTAACAAACAAACAAAATAACAAACCAACAAACCAACAAACCAAAACACCAACAAACCAACAAGCCAACAAGCCAACAAACCAACAAACTAACAAACCAACAAACGAACTAACCAACAAACCAACAAGCCAACAAGCCAACAAACCAACAAACCAACAAACCAACAAACTAAGTAATCAACAAGCCAACAAACCAACAAAATAACAAGCCAACAAACCAACAAACCAACAAACCAACAAGCCAACAAACCAACAAACCAACAAACCAAAAAACCAACAAACCAACAAACCAACAAACCAACAAACCAACAAACCAACAAGTTAACAAACTAATAAACCAACAAACCAACAAACCAACAAGCCAACAAACCAACAAGCGAACAAACCAACAAACCAACAAACCAACAAACCAACATGCCAACAAACCAACAAATCAACAAATTAACAAACCAACAAACCAAGAAACCAACAAACCAACAAACCAACAAACCAACAAACCAACAAACCAACAAACCAACAAACCAACAAACCAACAAACCAACAAACCAACAAGCCAACAAGCTAACAAACCAACAAACCAACAAGCGAACAAACCAACAAACCAACAAACCAACAAACCAACATGCCAACAAACCAACAAATCAACAAATTAACAAACCAACAAACCAAGAAACCAACAAACCAACAAACCAACAAACCAAAAAACCAACAAACCAACAAACCATCAAACGAACAAACCAACAAACCAACAAACCAACAAACCAACAAACCAAGAAACCGACAAACCAAAAAACCAAAAAACCAACAAACCAACAAACCAACAAGCCAACAAACCAACAAACCAACAAACCTATTAACCAACAAACCAATAAACGAACAAACCAACAAACCAACAAACCAACAAACCAACAAACCAACAAACCTTCAAACCAAGAAACCAACAAACAAATAAACCAACAAACCAACAAACAAATAAACCAACAAACCAATAAACCAACAAACCAACAAACCAACAAACCAATTAACCAACAAACCAACAAACGAACAAACCAACAAACCAACAAACCAACAAACCTACAAAACAACAAACCAACAAACAAATAAACCAACAAACCAACAAACCAACAAACCAACAAACCAACAAACAAATAAACCAAGAAACCAACAAACCAAAAACCAAAAAACCAACAAACCAACAAACCAACAAACAAACAAACCAACAAACCAGCAAACCAAAAAACCAACAAACCAACAAACCAACAAACCAACAAACCAACAAACCAACAAACCAACAAACCAACAAACCAACAAACCAACAAACCAACAACCACCAAACCAACAAACCAACCAACCAACAAACCAACAAACCAACAAACCAACAAGCCAACAAGCCAACAAGCTAACAAACCAACAAACCAACAAACCAACAAGCAAACAAACCAACAAACCAACAAACCAACAAACCAACAAACCAACAAACCAACCAACAAATAAACCAACAAACCAACAAACCAACAAACCAACAAACCAACAAACCAAAAAACCAACAAACCAACAAACCGAAAAACCAACAAACCAACAAACCAACAAGCCAACAAACCAACAAACCAACAAACCAACAAACCAAAAAACCAACAAACCAACAAGCCAACAAACCAACAAGCCAACAAGCCAACAAACCAACAAGCCAACAAACCAACAAACCAACAAACCAACAAGCCAACAAGCCAACAAACCGACAAACCAACAAGCTAACAAACCAACAAACCAACAAACCAATATGCCAACAAACCAACAAACTAAGTAACCAACAAGCCAACAAACCAACAAACCAACAAGCCAACAAACCAACAAACCAACAAACCAACAAACCAACAAACCAACAACCCAACAAACCAACAGACAAATAAACCAACAACCCAACAAAATAACAAACCAACAAACGAACAAACCAACAAACCAACAAACCAACAAACCAACAAACCACAAAGCCAACAAGCCAACAAACCAACAAACCAAAAACCAACAAACCAACAAACCAACAAGCCAACAAGCCAACAAACCAACAAACCAACAATTCAACAAACAAATAAACCAACAAACCAACAAACCAACAAACCACCAAACCAACAAACCAACAAACCAACAAACCAACAAACCAACAAACCAACAAGCCAACAAACCAACAAGCCAACAAACCAACAAACCAACAAGCCAACAAACCAACAAACCAACAAACCAACATGCCAACAAACCAACAAACTAAGTAACCAACAAGCCAACAAACCAATAAACCAACAAGCCAACAAGCCAACAAACCAACAAACCAACAAGCCAACAAGCCAACAAACCAACAAACAAACAAACCAACAAACCTACAAGCCAACAAACCAACAAACAAATAAACCAACAAACCAACAAACCAACAAACCAACAAACCAACAAACCAACAAACCAAAAAACCAACAAACCAACAAGCCAACAAGCCAACAAACCAACAAACTAACAAACCAACAAACGAACTAACCAACAAACCAACAAGCCTGCAAGCCAACAAACCAACAAGCTAACAAACCAACAAACCAACAAACCAAGTAACCAAACAGCAAACAAACTAACAAACCAACAAGCCTGCAAGCCAACAAACCAACAAGCTAACAAACCAACAAACCAACAAACCAAGTAACCAAACAGCAAACAAACCAACAAACCAACAAGCCAACAAACCAACAAACCAACAAACCAACAACCCAACAAACCAACAGACAAATAAACCAACAAACCAACAAAATAACAAACCAACAAACCAACAAACCAAAACACCAACAAACCAACAAACCAACAAGCCAACAAACCAACAAACTAACAAACCAACAAACGAACTAACCAACAAACCAACAAGCCAACAAGCCAACAAACCAACAAACCAACAAACCAACAAACTAAGTAATCAACAAGCCAACAAACCAACAAAATAACAAGCCAACAAACCAACAAACCAACAAACCAACAAGCCAACAAACCAACATACCAACAAACCAAAAAACCAACAAACCAACAAACCAACAAACCAACAAACCAACAATCCAGCAAGCCAACAAGTTAATAAACCAACAAACCAACAAACCAACAAGCCAACAAACCAACAAGCCAACAAACCAACAAACCAACAAGCCAAGTAACCAAAAAGCCAACAAACTAACAAACCAACAAGCCAACAAGCCAACAAACCAACAAACCAACAAAGCAACAAGCCAACAAGCCAACAAACCAACAAACCAACCAGCCAACAAACCAACAAACCAACAAGCCAACATGCCAACAAACCAACAAACCAACAAACCAACAAACCAACAAACCAACAAACCAACAAAACAACAAGCCAACAAGCTAACAAACCAACAAACTAACAAGCGAACAAACCAACAAACCAACAAACCAACAAACCAACATGCCAACAAACCAACAAATCAACAAATCAACAAACCAACAAACTAACAAACCAACAAACCAACATACCAACAAACCAAAAAACCAACAAACCAACAAACCATCAAACGAACAAACCAACAAACCAACAAACCAACAAACCAAGAAACCAACAAACCAACAAACCAAAAAACCAACAAGCCAACAAACCAACAAGCCAACAAACCAACAAACCAATTAACCAACAAACCAATAAACGAACAAACCAACAAACCAACAAACCAACAAACCAACAATCCAACAAACCAACAAACCTTCAAACCAAGAAACCAACAAACAAATAAACCAACAAACCAACAAACAAATAAACCAACAAGCTAATAAACCAACAAACCAACTAACCAACAAACCAACAAACCAACAAACCAATTAACCAACAAACCAACAAACGAACAAACCAACAAACCAACAAACCAACAAACCAACAAACCTACAAACCAACAAACCAACAAACAAATAAACCAACAAACCAACAAACCAACTAACCAACAAACCAACAAACCAACAAACAAATAAACCAAGAAACCAACAAACCAAAAACCAAAAAACCAACAAACCAACAAACCAACAAACCAACAAACCAGCAAACCAAAAACCAACAAACCAACAAACCAACAAACCAACAAACCAACAAACCAACAAACCAACAAACCAACAAACCAACAAACCAACAAACCAACAAACCAACAAACCTACAAACCAACAAACCAACAAACCACCAAACCAACAAACCAACCAACCAACAAACCAACAAACCAACAAACCAACAAGCCAACAAGCTAACAAACCAACAAACCAACAAACCAACAAGCCAACAAACCAACAAACCAACAAACCAACAAACCAACAAACCAACAAACCAACAAACAAATAAACCAACAAACCAACAAACCAACAAACCAACAAACCAACAAACCAACAAACCAA
The DNA here is from genome assembly GCA_958298945.1 of Atherix ibis. Lineage (NCBI taxonomy): Eukaryota > Metazoa > Arthropoda > Insecta > Diptera > Athericidae > Atherix > Atherix ibis. The sequence goes on along the minus strand of OY282608.1, from coordinate 66,055,793 downwards.
AAAACCAACAAACCAACAAACCAAAAAACCAACAAACCAACAAACCAACAAGCCAACAAACCAACAAACCAACAAACCAACAAACCAAAAAACCAACAAACCAACAAACCAACAAACCAACAAACCAACAAGCCAACAAACCAACAAACCAACAAGCCAACAAACCAACAAACCAACAAACCAACAAGCCAACAAGCCAACAAACCAGCAAACCAACAAACCAATATGCCAACAAACCAACAAACTAAGTAACCAACAAGGCAACAAACCAACAAACCAACAAGCCAACAAACCAACAAACCAACAAACCAACAAGCCAACAAACCAACAAACCAACAAACCAACAACCCAACAAACCAACAGAAAAATAAACCAACAACCCAACAAAATAACAAACCAACAAACGAACAAACCAACAAACCAACAAACCAACAAACCAACAAACCACAAAGCCAACAAGCCAACAAACCAACAAACCAAAAACCAACAAACCAACAAACCAACAAGCCAGCAAGCCAACAAACCAACCAACCAACAAACCAACAAACAAATAAACCAACAAACCAACAAACCAACAAACCACCAAACCAACAAACCAACAAACCAACAAACCAACAAACCAACAAACCAACAAACCAACAAGCCAACAAACCAACAAGCCAACAAACCAACAAACCAACAAGCCAACAAACCAACAAACCAACAAACCAACATGCCAACAAACCAACAAACTAAGTAACCAACAAGCCAACAAACCAATAAACCAACAAGCCAACAAGCCAACAAACCAACAAACCAACAAGCCAACAAACCAACAAACCAACAAACCAACAAACCTACAAGCCAACAAACCAACAAACAAATAAACCAACAAACCAACAAACCAACAAACCAACAAACCAAAAAACCAACAAACCAACAAGCCAACAAGCCAACAAACCAACAAACTAACAAACCAACAAACGAACTAACCAACAAACCAACAAGCCTGAAAGCCAACAAACCAACAAGCTAACAAACCAACAAACCAACAAACCTAGTAACGAAACAGCAAACAAACTAACAAACCAACAAGTCAACAAGCCAACAAACCAACAAACCAACAAAGCAACAAGCCTACAAGCCAACAAACCAACAAACCAACAAGCCAACAAACCAATAAACCAACAAGCCAACAAGCCAACAAACCAACAAACCAACAAGCCCACAAACCAACAAATCAACAAACCAACATGCCAACAAACCAACAAATCAACAAATCAACAAACCAACAAACCAAGAAACCAACAAACCAACAAACCAACAAACCAAAAAACCAACAAACCAACTAACCAACAAACCAACAAACGAACAAACCAACAAACCAACAAACCAACAAACCAACAAACCTACAAACCTACAAACCAACAAACCAACAAACAAATAAACCAACAAACCAACAAACCAACAAACCAACAAACCAACAAACCAACAAACCAACAAACCAACAAACCAACAAACCAACAAACCAAAAAACCAACAAACCAACAAACCTACAAACAAACAAACTAACAAACAAATAAACCAACAAACAACAAACCAGCAAACCAACAAACAAATAAACCAAGAAACCAACAAACCAAAAACCAAAAAACCAACAAACCAACAAACCAACAAACCAACAAACCAGCAAACCAAAAACCAACAAACCAACAAACCAACAAACCAACAAACCAACAAACCAACAAACCAACAAACCAACAAACCAACAAACCAACAAACCAACAAACCAACAAACCAACAAACCAACAAACCAACAACCCAACAAACCAACAAACCAACAAACCAACAAACCAACAAACCAACAAACCAACAAGCCAACAAGCCAACAAACCAACAAACCAACAAACCAACAAACCAACAAACAAATAAACCAACAAACCAACAAACCAACAAACCACCAAACCAACAAACCAACAAACCAACAAACCAAGAAACCAACAAGCCAACAAACCAACAAACCAACAAACCAACAAGCCAACAAGCCAACAAACCAACAAACCAACAAGCCAACAAACCAACAAACCAACAAACCAACAAGCCAACAAACCAACAAACCAACAAACCTATTAACCAACAAACCAATAAACGAACAAACCAACAAACCAACAAACCAACAAACCAACAAACCAACAAACCAACAAACCTTCAAACCAAGAAACCAACAAACAAATAAACCAACAAACCAACAAACAAATAAACCAACAAACCAATAAACCAACAAACCAACAAACAAACAAACCAACAAACCAACAAACCAATTAACCAACAAACCAACAAACGAACAATCCAACAAACCAACAAACCAACAAACCTACAAACCAACAAACCAACAAACAAATAAACCAACAAACCAACAAACCAACAAACCAACAAACCAACAAACCAACAAACAAATGAACCAAGAAACCAACAAACCAAAAACCAAAAAACCAACAAACCAACAAACCAACAAACCAACAAACCAACAAACCAGCAAACCAAAAAACCAACAAACCAACAAACAAACAAACCGACAAACCAACAAACCCACAAACCAACAAACCAACAAACCAACAAACCAACAAACCAACAAACCAACAAACCAACAAACCAACAAACCAACAAACCACCAAACCAACAAACCAACCAACCAACAAACCAACAAACCAACAAACCAACAAGCCAACAAGCTAACAAACCAACAAACCAACAAACCAACAAGCCAACAAACCAACAAACCAACAAACCAACAAACCAACAAACCAACAAACAAATAAACCAACAAACCAACAAACCAACAAACCAACAAACCAACAAACCAACAAACCAAAAAACCAACAAACCAACAAACCAAAAAACCAACAAACCAACAAACCAACAAGCCAACACACCAACAAACCAACAAACCAACAAACCAAAAAACCAACAAACCAACAAACCAACAAGCCAACAAGCCAACAAACCAACAAACCAACAAGCTAACAAACCAACAAACCAATATGCCAACAAACCAACAAACCAATATGCCAACAAACCAACAAACTAAGTAACCAACAAGCCAACAAACCAACAAACCAACAAGCCAACAAACCAACAAACCAACAAACCAACATACCAACAAACCAACAAACCAACAACCCAACAAACCAACAGACAAATAAACCAACAACCCAACAAAATAACAAACCAACAAACGAACAAACCAACAAACCAACAAACCAACCAACCAACAAACCACAAAGCCAACAAGCCAACAAACCAACAAACCAAAAACCAACAAACCAACAAACCAACAAGCCAACAAGACAACAAACCAACAAACCAACAAACCAACAAACAAATAAACCAACAAACCAACAAACCAACAAACCACCAAACCAACAAACCAACAAACAAACAAACCAACAAACCAACAAACCAACAAGCCAATAAACCAACAAGCCAACAAACCAACAAACCAACTAGCCAACAAACCAACAAACCAACAAACCAACAAACTAAGTAACCAACAAGCCAACAAACCAATAAACCAACAAGCCAACAAGCCAACAAACCAACAAACCTACAAGCCAACAAACCAACAAACAAATAAACCAACAAACCAACAAACCAACAAACCAAAAAACCAACAAACCAACAAGCCAACAAGCCAACAAACCAACAAACTAACAAACCAACAAACGAACTAACCAACAAACCAACAAGCCTGCAAGCCAACAAACCAACAAGCTAACAAACCAACAAACCAACAAACCAAGTAACCAAACAGCAAACAAACTAACAAACCAACAAGCCTGCAAGCCAACAAACCAACAAGCTAACAAACCAACAAACCAACAAACCAAGTAACCAAACAGCAAACAAACCAACAAACCAACAAGCCAACAAACCAACAAACCAACAAACCAACAACCCAACAAACCAACAGACAAATAAACCAACAAACCAACAAAATAACAAACCAACAAACCAACAAACCAAAACACCAACAAACCAACAAGCCAACAAGCCAACAAACCAACAAACTAACAAACCAACAAACGAACTAACCAACAAACCAACAAGCCAACAAGCCAACAAACCAACAAACCAACAAACCAACAAACCAAAACACTAAAACACCAACAAACCAACAAGCCAACAAGCCAACAAACCAACAAACTAACAAACCAACAAACGAACTAACCAACAAACCAACAAGCCAACAAGCCAACAAACCAACAAACCAATAAACCAACAAACCAACAAACAAACAAACCAACAAACCAACAAACCAATTAACCAACAAACCAACAAACGAACAAACCAACAAACCAACAAACCAACAAACCAACAAACCAATTAACCAACAAACCAACAAACGAACAAACCAACAAACCAACAAACCAACAAACCAACAAACCTACAAACCAACAAACCAACAAACAAATAAACCAACAAACCAACAAACCAACAAACCAACAAACCAACAAACAAATGAACCAAGAAACCAACAAACCAAAAACCAAAAAGCCAACAAACCAACAAACCAACAAACCAACAAACCAACAAACCAACAAACCAACAAACCAACAAACCAACAAACTTACAAACCAACAAACCAACAAACCAACAAACCAACAAACAAATAAACTAACAAACCAACAAACCAACAAACCAACAAACCAACAAACCAACAAACCAAAAAACCAACAAACCAACAAACCAAAAAACCAACAAACCAACAAACCAACAAGCCAACAAGCCAACAAACCAACAAACCAACAAGCTAACAAACCAACAAACCAATATGCCAACAAACCAACAAACTAAGTAACCAACAAGCCAACAAACCAACAAACCAACAAGCCAACAAACCAACAAACCAACAAACCAACATACCAACAAACCAACAAACCAACAACCCAACAAACCAACAGACAAATAAACCAACAACCCAACAAAATAACAAACCAACAAACGAACAAACCAACAAACCAACAAACCAACCAACCAACAAACCACAAAGCCAACAAGCCAACAAACCAACAAACTAAAAACCAACAAACCAACAAACCAACAAGCCAACAAGACAACAAACCAACAAACCAACAAACCAACAAACAAATAAACCAACAAACCAACAAACCAACAAACCACCAAACCAACAAACCAACAAACCAACAAACCAACAAACCAACAAACCAACAAACCAACAAGCCAACAAACCAACAAGCCAACAAACCAACAAACCAACTAGCCAACAAACCAACAAACCAACAAACCAACATGCCAACAAACCAACAAACTAAGTAACCAACAAGCCAACAAACCAATAAACAAACAAGCCAACAAGCCAACAAACCAACAAACCAACAAGCCAACAAACCAACAAACAAACAAACCAACAAACCTACAAGCCAACAAACCAACAAACAAATAAACCAACAAACCAACAAACCAACAAACCAACAAACCAACAAACCAACAAACCAAAAAACCAACAAACCAACAAGCCAACAAGCCAACAAACCAACAAACTAACAAACCAACAAACGAACTAACCAACAAACCAACAAGCCTGCAAGCCAACAAACCAACAAGCTAACAAACCAACAAACCAACAAACCAAGTAACCAAACAGCAAACAAACTAACAAACCAACAAGCCTGCAAGCCAACAAACCAACAAGCTAACAAACCAACAAACCAACAAACCAAGTAACCAAACAGCAAACAAACCAACAAACCAACAAGCCAACAAACCAACAAACCAACAAACCAACAACCCAACAAACCAACAGACAAATAAACCAACAAACCAACAAAATAACAAACCAACAAACCAACAAACCAAAACACCAACAAACCAACAAGCCAACAAGCCAACAAACCAACAAACTAACAAACCAACAAACGAACTAACCAACAAACCAACAAGCCAACAAGCCAACAAACCAACAAACCAACAAACCAACAAACTAAGTAATCAACAAGCCAACAAACCAACAAAATAACAAGCCAACAAACCAACAAACCAACAAACCAACAAGCCAACAAACCAACATACCAACAAACCAAAAAACCAACAAACCAACAAACCAACAAACCAACAAACCAACAAGCCAACAAGCTAAAAAACCAACAAACCAACAAACCAACAAGCAAACAAACCAACAAGCCAACAAACCAACAAACCAACAAGCCAAGTAACCAAAAAGCCAACAAACTAACAAACCAACAAGCCAACAAGCCAACAAACCAACAAACCAACAAAGCAACAAGCCAACAAGCGAACAAACCAACAAACCAACCAGCCAACAAACCAACAAACCAACAAGCCAACAAGCCAACAAACCAACAAACCAACAAACCAACAAACCAACAAACCAACAAACCAACAAACCAACAAACTAACAAGCCAACTAGCTAACAAACCAACAAACCAACAAGCGAACAAACGAACAAACCAACAAACCAACAAACCAACATGCCAACAAACCAACAAATCAACAAATCAACAAACCAACAAACCAAGAAACCAACAAACCAACAAACCAACAAACCAAAAAACCAACAAACCAACAAACCATCAAACGAACAAACCAACAAACCAACAAACCAACAAACCAAGAAACCAACAAACCAACAAACCAAAAAACCAACAAGCCAACAAACCAACAAGCCAACAAACCAACAAACCAATTAGCCAACAAACCAATAAACGAACAAACCAACAAACCAACAAACTAACAAACCAACAATCCAACAAACCAACAAACCTTCAAACCAAGAAACCAACAAACAAATAAACCAACAAACCAACAAACAAATAAACCAACAAGCCAATAAACCAACAAACCAACAAACCAACAAACCAACAAACCAACAAACCAACAAACCAACAAACCAATTAACCAACAAACCAACAAACGAATAAACCAACAAACCAACAAACCAACAAACCAACAAACCTACAAACCAACAAACCAACAAACAAATAAACCAACAAACCAACAAACCAACAAACCAACAAACCAACAAACCAACAAACCAACAAACAAATAAACCAAGAAACCAACAAACCAAAAACCAAAAAACCAACAAACCAACAAACCAACAAACCAACAAACCAACAAACCAACAAACCAGCAAACCAAAAAACCAACAAACCAACAAACCAACAAACCAACAAACCAACAAACCAACAAACCAACAAACCAACAAACCAACAAACCAACAAACCAACAAACCACCAAACCAACAAACCAACCAACCAACAAACCAACAAACCAACAAACCAACAAGCCAACAAGCTAACAAACCAACAAACCAACAAACCAACAAACCAACAAACCAACAAACCAACAAACCAACAAACCAACAAACCAACAAACAAATAAACCAACAAACCAACAAACCAACAAACCAACAAACCAACAAACCAACAAACCAAAAAACCAACAAACCAACAAACCAAAAAACCAACAAACCAACAAACCAACAAGCCAACAAACCAACAAACCAACAAACCAACAAACCAAAAAACCAACAAACCAACAAACCAACAAGCCAACAAACCAACAAGCCAACAAACCAACAAACCAACAAGCCAACAAACCAACAAACCAACAAGCCAACAAGCCAACAAACCAACAAGCTAACAAACCAACAAACCAACAAACCAATATGCCAACAAACCAACAAACTAAGTAACCAACAAGGCAACAAACCAACAAACCAACAAGCCAACAAACCAACAAACCAACAAACCAACAAACCAACAAGCCAACAAACCAACAAACCAACAAACCAACAATCCAACAAACCAACAGACAAATAAACCAACAACCCAACAAAATAACAAACCAACAAACGAACAAACCAACAAACCAACAAACCAACAAACCAACAAACCACAAAGCCAACAAGCCAACAAACCAGCAAACCAAAAACCAACAAACCAACAAACCAACCAGCCAGCAAGCCAACAAACCAACAAACCAACAAACCAACAAACAAATAAACCAACAAACCAACAAACCAACAAACCACCAAACCAACAAACCAACAAACCAACAAACCAACAAACCAACAAACCAACAAACCAACAAACCAACAAGCCAACAAACCAACAAGCCAACAAACCAACAAACCAACAAGCCAACAAACCAACAAACCAACAAACCAACATGCCAACAAACCAACAAACTAAGTAACCAACAAGCCAACAAACCAATAAACCAACAAGCCAACAAGCCAACAAACCAACATACCAACAAGCCAACAAACCAACAAACCAACAAACCAACAAACCTACAAGCCAACAAACCAACAAACAAATAAACCAACAAACCAACAAACCAACAAACCAACAAACCAACAAACCAAAAAACCAACAAACCAACAAGCCAACAAGCCAACAAACCAACAAACTAACAAACCAACAAACGAACTAACCAACAAACCAACAAGCCTGCAAGCCAACAAACCAACAAGCTAACAAACCAACAAACCAACAAACCAAGTAACCAAACAGCAAACAAACTAACAAACCAACAAGCCAACAAGCCAACAAACCAACAAACCAACAAAGCAACAAGCCTACAAGCCAACAAACCAACAAACCAACAAGCCAACAAACCAACAAACCAACAAGCCAACAAGCCAACAAACCAACAAACCAACAAGCCCACAAACCAACAAATCAACAAACCAACATGCCAACAAACCAACAAATCAACAAATCAACAAACCAACAAACCAAGAAACCAACAAACTAACAAACCAACAAACCAAAAAACCAACAAACCAACTAACCAACAAACCATCAAACGAACAAACCCACAAACCAACAAATCAACAAACCAACAAACCAATAAACCAACAAACCAACAAACCAACAAGCCAACAAACCAACAAACCAACAAACCAACAAACCAATTAACCAACAAACCAACAAACGAACAAATCAACAAACCAACAAACCAACAAACCAACAAACCAACAAACCTACAAACCAACAAACCAACAAACAAATAAACCAACAAACCAACAAACCAACAAACCAACAAACCAACAAACCAACAAACCAACAAACCAACAAACCAACAAACAAATAAACCCACAAACAACAAACCAACAAACCAACAAACAAATAAACCAAGAAACCAACAAACCAAAAACCAAAAAACCAACAAACCAACAAACCAAGAAACCAACAAACCAGCAAACCAAAAACCAACAAACCAACAAACCAACAAACCAACAAACCAACAAACCAACAAACCAACAAACCAACAAACCAACAAACCAACAAACCAACAAACCAACAAACCAACAAACCAACAAGTCAACAAACCAACAAACCAACAAACCAACAAACCAACAAACAAATAAACCAACAAACCAACAAACCAACAAACCACCAAACCAACAAACCAACAAACCAACAAACCAAGAAACCAACAAGCCAACAAACCAACAAACCAACAAACCAACAAGCCAACAAGCCAACAAACCAACAAACCAACAAGCCAACAAACCAACAAACCAACAAACCAACATGCCAACAAACCAACAAACTAAGTAACCAACAAGCCAACAAACCAACAAACCAACAAGCCAACAAGCCAACAAACCAACAAACCAACAAGCCAACAAACCAACAAACCAACAAACCAACAAACCAACAAGCCAACAAACCAATAAACAAATAAACCAACAAACCATTAAACCAACAAACCAACAAACCAAGAAACGAAAAAACCAACAAACCAACAAGCCAACAAGCCAACAAACCAACAAACTAACAAACCAACAAACGAACTAACCAACAAACCAACAAGCCAACAAGCCAACAAACCAACAAACCAACAAACTAAGTAACCAACAAGCCAACAAACCAACAAGCCAACAAACCAACAAACCAACAAGCCAACAAACCAACAAGCCAACAAACCAACAAACCAACAAACCAACAAGCCAACAAGCCAACAAACCAACAAACCAACAAGCTAACAAACCAACAAACCAACAAACCAACATGCCAACAAACCAACAAACTAAGTAACCAACAAGCCAACAAACCAACAAACCAATAAGCCAACAAACCAACAAACCAACAAACCAACAAGCCAACAAACCAACAAACCAACAAACCAACAACCCAACAAACCAACGGACAAATAAACCAACAAACCAACAAAATAACAAACCAACAAACCAACAAACCAAAACACCAACAAACCAACAAGCCAACAAGCCAACAAACCAACAAACTAACAAACCAACAAACGAACTAACCAACAAACCAACAAGCCAACAAGCCAACAAACCAACAAACCAACAAACCAACAAACCAACAAACTAAGTAATCAACAAGCCAACAAACCAACAAAATAACAAGCCAACAAACCAACAAACCAACAAACCAACAAACCAACAAGCCAACAAACCAACAAACCAACAAACCAAAAAACCAACAAACCAACAAACCAACAAACCAACAAACCAACAAACCAACAAACCAACAAGCCAACAAGCTAATAAACCAACAAACCAACAAACCAACAAGCCAAAAAACCAACAAGCCAACAAACCAACAAACCAACAAGCCAAGTAACCAAAAAGCCAACAAACTAACAAACCAACAAGCCAACAAGCCAACAAACCAACAAACCAACAAAGCAACAAGCCAACAAGCCAACAAACCAACAAACCAACCAGCCAACAAACCAACAAACCAACAAGCCAACAAGCCAACAAACCAACAAACCAACAAACCAACAAACCAACAAACCAACAAACCAACAAACCAACAAGCCAACAAGCTAACAAACCAACAAACCAACAAGCGAACAAACCAACAAACCAACAAACCAACAAACCAACAAACCAACAAACCAACATGCCAACAAACCAACAAATCAACAAATCAACAAACCAACAAACCAAGTAACCAACAAACCAACAAACCAAAAAACCAACAAACCAACAAACCATCAAACGAACAAACCAACAAACCAACAAACCAACAAACCAACAAACCAACAAACCAAAAAACCAACAAACCAACAAACCAACAAGCCAACAAACCAACAAACCAACAAACCAATTAACCAACAAACCAATAAACGAACAAACCAACAAACCAACAAACCAACAAACCAACAAACCAACAAACCTTCAAACCAACAAACCAACAAAAAATAAACCAACAAACCAACAAACAAATAAACCAACAAACCCATAAACCAACAAACCAACAAACCAACAAACCAACAAACCAATTAACCAACAAACCAACAAACGAACAAACCAACACACCAACAAACCAACAAACCAACAAACCTACAAACCAACAAACCAACAAACAAATAAACCAACAAACCAACAAACCAACAAACCAACAAACCAACAAACCAACAAACCAACAAACCAACAAACCAACAAACCAATAAACCAAGAAACCAACAAACCAAAAACCAAAAAACCAACAAACCAACAAACCAACAAACCAACAAACCAACAAACCAGCAAACCAAAAAACCAACAAACCAACAAACCAACAAACCAACAAACCAACAAACCAACAAACCAACAAACCAACAAACCAACAAACCAACAAACCAACAAACCACCAAACAAAGAAACCAACCAACCAACAAACCATCAAACCAACAAACCAACAAGCCAACAAGCCAACAAACCAACAAACCAACAAACCAACAAGCCAACAAACCAACAAACCAACAAACCAACAAACCAACAAACCAACAAACTAACAAACCAACAAACAAATAAACCAACAAACCAACAAACCAACAAACCAACAAACCAACAAACCAACAAACCAACAAACCAACAAACCAACAAACCAACAAACCAACAAACCAACAAACCAACAAACCAACAAGCCAACAAGCTAACAAACCAACAAACCAACAAGCGAACAAACCAACAAACCAACAAACCAACAAACCAACAAACCAACATGCCAACAAACCAACAAATCAACAAATCAACAAACCAACAAACCAAGTAACCAACAAACCAACAAACCAAAAAACCAACAAACCAACAAACCATCAAACGAACAAACCAACAAACCAACAAACCAACAAACCAACAAACCAACAAACCAAAAAACCAACAAACCAACAAACCAACAAGCCAACAAACCAACAAACCAACAAACCAATTAACCAGCAAACCAATAAACGAACAAACCAACAAACCAACAAACCAACAAACCAACAAACCTACAAACCAACAAACCAACAAACCAACAAACCAATTAACCAACAAACCAACAAACGAACAAACCAACAAACCAACAAACCAACAAACCAACAAACCAACAAACCAACAAACCAATTAACCAGCAAACCAATAAACGAACAAACCAACAAACCAACAAACCAACAAACCAACAAACCTACAAACCAACAAACCAACAAACCAACAAACCAATTAACCAACAAACCAACAAACGAACAAACCAACAAACCAACAAACCAACAAACCAACAAACCAACAAACCTACAAACCAACAAACCAACAAACAAATAAACCAACAAACCAACAAACCAACAAACCAACAAACCAACAAACCAACAAACCAACAAACCAACAAACCAATAAACCAAGAAACCAACAAACCAAAAACCAAAAAACCAACAAACCAACAAACCAACAAACCAACAAACCAACAAACCAGCAAACCAAAAAACCAACAAACCACCAAACCAACAAACCAACAAACCAACAAACCAACAAACCAACAAACCAACAAACCAACAAACCAACAAACCAACAAACCAACAAACCACCAAACAAAGAAACCAACCAACCAACAAACCAACAAACCAACAAACCAACAAGCCAACAAGCCAACAAACCAACAAACCAACAAACCAACAAGCCAACAAACCAACAAACCAACAAACCAACAAACCAACAAACCAACAAACTAACAAACCAACAAACAAATAAACCAACAAACCAACAAACCAACAAACCAACAAACTAACAAACCAACAAACCAACAAACCAAAAAACTAACAAACCAACAAACCAAAAAACCAACAAACCAACAATCCAACAAGCCAACAAACCAAGTAACCAACGAACCAACAAACGAACAAACCAACATACACACAAACCAACAAACGAACAAACCAACAAACCAAAAAACCAACAAACCAACAAGCCAACAAGCCAACAAACCAACAAATAAACAAACCAACAAACCAACAAACCAACAAACCAAAAAACCAACAAACCAACAAACCAAAAAACCAAAAAACCAACAAACCAACAAACCAACAAGCCAACAAGCCAACAAATGAACCAACCAACAAACAAACAAACCAACAAACGAACAAACCAACAAACCAACAAACCAACAAACCAACAAACCAACAAGCCAACAAACCAACAAGCCAACAAACGAACAAACCAACAAACCAACAAACGAACAAACCAACAAACCAACAAACCAACAAGCCAATAACCCAACAAACCAACAAACCAACAAACCAACAAACGAACAAACCAACAAACCAAACAAGCCAACAAGCCAACAAACCAACAAACCAACAAACCAACAAACCAACAAACCAACAAACCAACAAACCGACAAATCAACAAACCAACAAACCAACAAACCAACAAACAAACAAACAAACCAACAAACCAACAAGCCAACAAGCCAACAAACCAACAAACCAACAAACCAACAAACCAACAAACGAACAAACCAACAAACCAACAAACCAACAAGCCAACAAGCCAACAAACCAACAAACGAACAAACCAACAAGCCAACAAACCAACAAACCAACAAACCAACAAACCAAAAAACGAACAAACCAACAAACCAACAAACCAACATGCTAACAAACCAATAAACCAACAAACCAATAAACAAACAAACCAACAAACCAACAAGCTAACAAGCCAACAAACCAACAAACCAAAAACCAACAAACCAACAAACCAACAAACCAACAAGCCAACAAGCCAACAAACCAACAAACCAACAAACCAACAAACCAACAAACCAACAAACCAACTTGCCAACAAGCCAACAAACCAAAAAACAAACAAACAAACAAACCAACAAACCAACAAACCAACAAACCAACAAGCCAACAAACCAACAACCCAACAAGCCAACAAACCCACAAACCAAAAAACTAACAATCCAACAAACCAATAAACCAACAAGCCAATAAGCCAACAAACCAACAAACCAACAAACGAATAAACCAACAAACCAACAAACCAGCAAACCAACAAACCAACAAACCAAAAAACAAAAAAACCAACAAACCAACAAACCAACAAGCCAAACAAACCAACAAAAAAATAAAACAACAAACCAAAAAACCAACAAACCAACAAACCAACAAACCAACAAACCAACAAACCAACAAACTAACAAATAAACAAACCAACAAACCAACAAACCAACAAACCAAAAAACCAACAAACCAACAAACCAAAAAACCAACAAACCAACAAACCAACAAGCCAACAAGCCAACGAATGAACCAACCAACAAACAAACAAACCAACAAACGAACAAACCAACAAACCAACAAACCAACAAACCAACAAACCAACAAGCCAACAAGCCAACAAACCAACAAGCCAACAAACGAATAAACCAACAAACCAACAAACGAACAAACCAACAAACCAACAAACCAACAAACCAACAAGCCAATAACCCAACAAACCAACAAACCAACAAACCAACAAACGAACAAACCAACAAACCAACAAGCCAATAAGCCAACAAACCAACAAACCAACAAACCAACAAACCAACAAACCAACAAACCGACAAACAAACAAACCAACAAACCAACAAACAAACAAACAAACCAACAAACCAACAAGCCAACAAGCCAACAAACCAACAAACCAACAAACCAACAAACCAACAAACGAACAAACCAACAAACCAACAAACCAATAAGCCAACAAGCCAACAAACCAACAAACGAACAAACCAACAAGCCAACAAACCAACAAACCAACAAACCAACAAACCAAAAAACGAACAAACCAACAAACCAACATGCTAACAAACCAATAAACAAACAAACCAATAAACCAACAAACCAACAAACCAACAAGCTAACAAGCCAACAAACCAACAAACCAAAAACCAACAAACCAGCAAACCAACAAGCCAACAAGCCAACAAACCAACAAACCAACAAACCAACAAACCAACAAACCAACAAACTAACATGCCAACAAGCCAACAAACCAAAAAACAAACAAACAAACAAACCAACAAACCAACAAACCAACAAACCAACAAGCCAACAAACCAACAAACCAACAAGCCAACAAACCCACAAACCAAAAAACTAACAATCCAACAAACCAATAAACCAAAGCCAATAAGCCAACAAACCAACAAACCAACAAACGAATAAACCAACAAACCAACAAACCAACAAACCAACAAACCAAAAAACCAAAAAACCAACAAACCAACAAACCAACAAGCCAAACAAACCAACAAAAAAATAAAACAACAAACCAAAAAACCAACAAACCAACAAACCAACAAACCAACAAACCAACAAACCAACAAACCAACAAACCAAAAAACCAACAAACCAAAAAACTAACAAACCAACAAACCAACAAACCAACAAACCTACAAACCAACAAACCAACAAACAAGTAAACCAACAAACCAACAAACCAACAAACTAATAAACCAACAAACCAACAAACAAATAAACCAACAAACCAACAAACCAACAAACCAACAAACCAACAAACCAACAAACCAACAAACCAACAAACCAACAAACCAACAAACCAACAAACCAACAAACCAACAAACCAAAAAGCCAACAAACCAAAAAACCAACAAGCTTACAAAACAACAAACCAACAAACCAACAAATGAACAAACCAACAAACCTACAAACCAAGAAACCAACAAACCAACAAACCAACAAGCCAACAAACCAACGAACCAACAAACCAACAAACCAGCAAACAAAAAAACCAACAAACCAACAAACCAACAAACCAACAAACCAACAAACCAACAAATTACCAAACCAACAAACCAACAAACCAACAAACCAACTACCCAACAAACCAACAAACCAACAAACCAAAAAACCAAAAAACCAACAAACCAACAAACCAAAAAACCAACAAACCAACAAAACAACAAGCCAACAAACCATCAAACCAACAAACTAACAAATCAACAAACCAAGTAACCAACGAACCAACAAGCGAACAAACCAACAAACAAACAAACCAACAAATGAACAAACCAACAAACCAACAAACCAACAAACCAACAAGCCAACAAGCCAACAAACCAACAAGCCAACAAACAAACAAACCAACAAACCAACAAACCAACAAACCAACAAACCAACAAACCAACAAACCAACAAACCAACAAACCAACAAACCAACAAACCAACAAACCAACAAACCAACAAGCCAACAAACCAACAAACAAATACACCAACAAACCAACAAACCAACAAACCAACAAACCAACAAACCAACAAACCAACAAACCAACAAACCAACAAACCAACAAACCAACAAACCAACAAACCAACAAACCAACAAACCAAAAAACCAACAAACCAAAAAACCAACAAGCTTACAAAACAACAAACCAACAAACCAACAAATGAACAAACCAACAAACCTACAAACCAAGAAACCAAAAAACCAACAAACCAGCAAACCAACAAGCCAACAAGCCAACAAACCAACAAACCAACAAACCAACAAACCAACAAACCAACAAACCAACATGCCAACAAGCCAACAAACCAAAAAACAAACAAACAAACAAACCAACAAACCAACAAACCAACAAACCAACAAGCCAACAAACCAACAAACCAACAAGCCAACAAACCCACAAACCAAAAAACTAACAATCCAACAAACCAATAAACCAACAAGCCAATAAGCCAACAAACCAACAAACCAACAAACGAATAAACCAACAAACCAACAAACCAACAAACCAACAAACCAAAAAACCAAAAAACCAACAAACCAACAAACCAACAAGCCAAACAAACCAACAAAAAAATAAAACAACAAACCAAAAAACCAACAAACCAACAAACCAACAAACCAACAAACCAACAAACCAAAAAACCAACAAACCAAAAAACTAACAAACCAACAAACCAACAAACCAACAAACCTACAAACCAACAAACCAACAAACAAGTAAACCAACAAACCAACAAACCAACAAACTAATAAACCAACAAACCAACAAACAAATAAACCAACAAACCAACAAACCAACAAACCAACAAACCAACAAACCAACAAACCAACAAACCAACAAACCAACAAACCAACAAAACAACAAGCCAACAAACCATCAAACCAACAAACTAACAAATCAACAAACCAAGTAACCAACGAACCAACAAGCGAACAAACCAACAAACAAACAAACCAACAAATGAACAAACCAACAAACCAACAAACCAACAAACCAACAAGCCAACAAGCCAACAAACCAACAAGCCAACAAACAAACAAACCAACAAACCAACAAACCAACAAACCAACAAACCAACAAACCAGCAAACCAAAAAACCAACAAACCAACAAACCAGCAAACCAACAAACCAACAAACCAACAAATTACCAAACCAACAAACCAACAAACCAACAAACCAACAAACCAACAAACCAACAAACCAACAACCCAACAAACCAACAAACCAACAAACCAACAAACCAACAAACCGACAAGCAAATAAACCAACAAACCAACAAACCAACAAACCAACAAACCAACAAACCAACAAACCAAAAAACCAACAAACCAACAAACCAAAAAACCAACAAACCAACAAAACAACAAGCCAACAAACCATCAAACCAACAAACTAACAAATCAACAAACCAAGTAACAAACGAACCAACAAGCGAACAAACCAACAAACAAACAAACCAACAAACGAACAAACCAACAAACCAACAAACCAACAAACCAACAAACCAACAAGCCAACAAGCCAACAAACCAACAAGCCAACAAACAAACAAACCAACAAACCAACAAACCAACAAACCAACAAGCCAACAAACAAACAAACCAACAAACCAACAAACCAACAAACCAACAAACCAACAAACCAGCAAACCAACAAACCAACAAACCAACAAACCAACAAACCAACAAGCCAACAAACCAACAAACAAATACACCAACAAACCAACAAACCAACAAACCAACAAACCAACAAACCAAAAAACCAACAAACCAACAAACCAACAAGCCAACAAGCCAACAAACCAACAAACCACAAGCCACAAGCCAACAAACCAACAAATTACCAAACCAACAAACCAACAAACCAACAAACCAACAAACCAACAAATTAACAAACCAACAAACCATCAAACCAACAAACCAACAAACCAACAACCCAACAAAACAAACAAACCAACAAATTAACAAACCAACAAACCGACAAGCAAATAAACCAACAAAATAACAAACCAACAAACCAACAAACCAACAAACCAACAAACCAAAAAACCAACAAACCAACAAACCAAAAAACCAACAAACCAACAAAACAACAAACTAACAAATCAACAAACCAAGTAACCAACGAACCAACAAGCGAACAAACCAACAAACAAACAAACCAACAAACGAACAAAGCAACAAACCAACAAACCAACAAGCCAACAAGCCAACAAACCAACAAACCAACAAACCAACAAACGAACAAACCAACAAACCAACAAACCAACAAGCCAACAAGCCAACAAACCAACAAACGAACAAACCAACAAGCCAACAAACCAACAAACCAACAAACCAACAAACCAAAAAACGAACAAACCAACAAACCAACAAACCAACATGCTAACAAACCAATAAACCAACAAACCAATAAACCAACAAACCAACAAACCAACAAGCTAACAAGCCAACAAACCAACAAACCAAAAACCAACAAACCAACAAACCAACAAGCCAACAAGCCAACAAACCAACAAACCAACAAACCAACAAACCAACAAACCAACAAACCAACAAACCAACTTGCCAACAAGCCAACAAACCAAAAAACAAACAAACAAACAAACCAACAAACCAACAAACCAACAAACCAACAAGCCAACAAACCAACAACCCAACAAGCCAACAAACCCACAAACCAAAAAACTAACAATCCAACAAACCAATAAACCAACAAGCCAATAAGCCAACAAACCAACAAACCAACAAACGAATAAACCAACAAACCAACAAACCAGCAAACCAACAAACCAACAAACCAAAAAACAAAAAAACCAACAAACCAACAAACCAACAAGCCAAACAAACCAACAAAAAAATAAAACAACAAACCAAAAAACCAACAAACCAACAAACCAACAAACCAACAAACCAACAAACCAACAAACCAAAAAACCAACAAACCAAAAAACTAACAAAGCAACAAACCAACAAACCAACAAACCTACAAACCAACAAACCAACAAACAAGTAAACCAACAAACCAACAAACCAACAAACTAATAAACCAACAAATCAACAAACAAATAAACCAACAAACCAACAAACCAACAAACCAACAAACCAACAAACCAACAAACCAACAAACCAACAAACCAACAAACCAACAAACCAACAAACCAACAAACCAACAAACCAACAAACCAAAAAACCAACAAACCAAAAAACCAACAAGCTTACAAAACAACAAACCAACAAACCAACAAATGAACAAACCAACAAACCTACAAACCAAGAAACCAACAAACCAACAAACCAACAAGCCAACAAACCAACGAACCAACAAACCAACAAACCAGCAAACCAAAAAACCAACAAACCAACAAACCAACAAGCTTACAAAACAACAAACCAACAAACCAACAAATGAACAAACCAACAAAACTACAAACCAAGAAACCAACAAACCAACAAACCAACAAGCCAACAAACCAACGAACCAACAAACCAACAAACCAATTAACCAACAAACCAACAAACGAACAAACAAACAAACCAACAAACCAACAAACCAACAAACCTACAAACCAACAAACCAACAAACAAATAAACCAACAAACCAACAAACCAACAAACCAACAAACCAACAAACCAACAAACCAACAAACCAACAAACCAACAAACCAACAAACCAATAAACCAAGAAACCAACAAACCAAAAACCAAAAAACCAACAAACCAACAAACCAACAAACCAACAAACCAACAAACCAGCAAACCAAAAAACCAACAAACCAACAAACCAACAAACCAACAAACCAACAAACCAACAAACCAACAAACCAACAAACCAACAAACCAACAAACCAACAAACCAACAAACCACCAAACAAAGAAACCAACCAACCAACAAACCAACAAACCAACAAACCAACAAGCCAACAAGCCAACAAACCAACAAACCAACAAACCAACAAGCCAACAAACCAACAAACCAACAAACCAACAAACCAACAAACCAACAAACTAACAAACCAACAAACAAATAAACCAACAAACCAACAAACCAACAAACCAACAAACCAACAAACCAACAAACCAACAAACCAAAAAACTAACAAACCAACAAACCAAAAAACCAACAAACCAACAAACCAACAAGCCAACAAACCAAGTAACCAACGAACCAACAAACGAACAAACCAACATACACACAAACCAACAAACGAACAAACCAACAAACCAAAAAACCAACAAACCAACAAGCCAACAAGCCAACAAACCAACAAATAAACAAACCAACAAACCAACAAACCAACAAACCAAAAAACCAACAAACCAACAAACCAAAAAACCAACAAACCAACAAACCAACAAGCCAACAAGCCAACAAATGAACCAACCAACAAACAAACAAACCAACAAACGAACAAACCAACAAACCAACAAACCAACAAACCAACAAGCCAACAAGCCAACAAACCAACAAGCCAACAAACGAACAAACCAACAAACCAACAAACGAACAAACCAACAAACCAACAAACCAACAAGCCAATAACCCAACAAACCAACAAACCAACAAACCAACAAACGAACAAACCAACAAACCAAACAAGCCAACAAGCCAACAAACCAACAAACCAACAAACCAACAAACCAACAAACCAACAAACCAACAAACCGACAAACCAACAAACCAACAAACCAACAAACCAACAAACAAACAAACAAACCAACAAACCAACAAGCCAACAAGCCAACAAACCAACAAACCAACAAACCAACAAACCAACAAACGAACAAACCAACAAACCAACAAACCAACAAGCCAACAAGCCGACAAACCAACAAACGAACAAACCAACAAGCCAACAAACCAACAAACCAACAAACCAACAAACCAAAAAACGAACAAACCAACAAACCAACAAACCAACATGCTAACAAACCAATAAACCAACAAACCAATAAACAAACAAACCAACAAACCAACAAGCTAACAAGCCAACAAACCAACAAACCAAAAACCAACAAACCAACAAACCAACAAACCAACAAGCCAACAAGCCAACAAACCAACAAACCAACAAACCAACAAACCAACAAACCAACAAACCAACTTGCCAACAAGCCAACAAACCAAAAAACAAACAAACAAACAAACCAACAAACCAACAAACCAACAAACCAACAAGCCAACAAACCAACAACCCAACAAGCCAACAAACCCACAAACCAAAAAACTAACAATCCAACAAACCAATAAACCAACAAGCCAATAAGCCAACAAACCAACAAACCAACAAACGAATAAACCAACAAACCAACAAACCAGCAAACCAACAAACCAAAAAACAAAAAAACCAACAAACCAACAAACCAACAAGCCAAACAAACCAACAAAAAAATAAAACAACAAACCAAAAAACCAACAAACCAACAAACCAACAAACCAACAAACCAACAAACCAACAAACTAACAAATAAACAAACCAACAAACCAACAAACCAACAAACCAAAAAACCAACAAACCAACAAACCAAAAAACCAACAAACCAACAAACCAACAAGCCAACAAGCCAACGAATGAGCCAACCAACAAACAAACAAACCAACAAACGAACAAACCAACAAACCAACAAACCAACAAACCAACAAACCAACAAGCCAACAAGCCAACAAACCAACAAGCCAACAAACGAATAAACCAACAAACCAACAAACGAACAAACCAACAAACCAACAAACCAACAAGCCAATAACCCAACAAACCAACAAACCAACAAACCAACAAACGAACAAACGAACAAACCAACAAACCAACAAGCCCAGAAGCCAACAAACCAACAAACCAACAAACCAACAAACCAACAAACCAACAAACCGACAAACAAACAAACCAACAAACCAACAAACAAACAAACAAACCAACAAACCAACAAGCCAACAAGCCAACAAACCAACAAACCAACAAACCAACAAACGAACAAACCAACAAACCAACAAACCAATAAGCCAACAAGCCAACAAACCAACAAACGAACAAACCAACAAGCCAACAAACCAACAAACCAACAAACCAACAAACCAAAAAACGAACAAACCAACAAACCAACAAACCAACATGCTAACAAACCAATAAACAAACAAACCAATAAACCAACAAACCAACAAACCAACAAGCTAACAAGCCAACAAACCAACAAACCAAAAACCAACAAACCAGCAAACCAACAAGCCAACAAGCCAACAAACCAACAAACCAACAAACCAACAAACCAACAAACCAACAAACCAACATGCCAACAAGCCAACAAACCAAAAAACAAACAAACAAACAAACCAACAAACCAACAAACCAACAAACCAACAAGCCAACAAACCAACAAACCAACAAGCCAACAAACCCACAAACCAAAAAACTAACAATCCAACAAACCAATAAACCAACAAGCCAATAAGCCAACAAACCAACAAACCAACAAACGAATAAACCAACAAACCAACAAACCAACAAACCAACAAACCAAAAAACCAAAAAACCAACAAACCAACAAACCAACAAGCCAAACAAACCAACAAAAAAATAAAACAACAAACCAAAAAACCAACAAACCAACAAACCAACAAACCAACAAACCAACAAACCAAAAAACCAACAAACCAAAAAACTAACAAACCAACAAACCAACAAACCAACAAACCTACAAACCAACAAACCAACAAACAAGTAAACCAACAAACCAACAAACCAACAAACTAATAAACCAACAAACCAACAAACAAATAAACCAACAAACCAACAAACCAACAAACCAACAAACCAACAAACCAACAAACCAACAAACCAACAAACCAACAAACCAACAAACCAACAAACCAAAAAGCCAACAAACCAAAAAACCAACAAGCTTACAAAACAACAAACCAACAAACCAACAAATGAACAAACCAACAAACCTACAAACCAAGAAACCAACAAACCAACAAACCAACAAGCCAACAAACCAACGAACCAACAAACCAACAAACCAGCAAACAAAAAAACCAACAAACCAACAAACCAACAAACCAACAAACCAACAAACCAACAAACCAACAAATTACCAAACCAACAAACCAACAAACCAACAAACCAACTACCCAACAAACCAACAAACCAACAAACCAAAAAACCAAAAAACCAACAAACCAACAAACCAAAAACCAACAAACCAACAAAACAACAAGCCAACAAACCATCAAACCAACAAACTAACAAATCAACAAACCAAGTAACCAACGAACCAACAAGCGAACAAACCAACAAACAAACAAACCAACAAATGAACAAACCAACAAACCAACAAACCAACAAACCAACAAGCCAACAAGCCAACAAACCAACAAGCCAACAAACAAACAAACCAACAAACCAACAAACCAACAAACCAACAAACCAACAAACCAACAAACCAACAAACCAACAAACCAACAAACCAACAAACCAACAAACCAACAAACCAACAAGCCAACAAACCAACAAACAAATACACCAACAAACCAACAAACCAACAAACCAACAAACCAACAAACCAACAAACCAACAAACCAACAAACCAACAAACCAACAAACCAACAAACCAACAAACCAACAAACCAACAAACCAAAAAACCAACAAACCAAAAAACCAACAAGCTTACAAAACAACAAACCAACAAACCAACAAATGAACAAACCAACAAACCTACAAACCAAGAAACCAACAAACCAACAAACCAACAAGCCAACAAACCAACGAACCAACAAACCAACAAACCAGCAAACCAAAAAACCAACAAACCAACAAACCAGCAAACCAACAAACCAACAAACCAACAAATTACCAAACCAACAAACCAACAAACCAACAAACCAACAAACCAACAAACCAACAAACCAACAACCCAACAAACCAACAAACCAACAAACCAACAAACCAACAAACCGACAAGCAAATAAACCAACAAACCAACAAACCAACAAACCAACAAACCAACAAACCAACAAACCAAAAAACCAACAAACCAACAAACCAAAAAACCAACAAACCAACAAAACAACAAGCCAACAAACCATCAAACCAACAAACTAACAAATCAACAAACCAAGTAACCAACGAACCAACAAGCGAACAAACCAACAAACAAACAAACCAACAAACGAACAAACCAACAAACCAACAAACCAACAAACCAACAAACCAACAAGCCAACAAGCCAACAAACCAACAAGCCAACAAACAAACAAACCAACAAACCAACAAACCAACAAACCAACAAGCCAACAAACAAACAAACCAACAAACCAACAAACCAACAAACCAACAAACCAACAAACCAGCAAACCAACAAACCAACAAACCAACAAACCAACAAACCAACAAGCCAACAAACCAACAAACAAATACACCAACAAACCAACAAACCAACAAACCAACAAACCAACAAACCAAAAAACCAACAAACCAACAAACCAAAAAGCCAACAAGCCAACAAACCAACAAACCACAAGCCACAAGCCAACAAACCAACAAATTACCAAACCAACAAACCAACAAACCAACAAACCAACAAACCAACAAATTAACAAACCAACAAACCATTAAACCAACAAACCAACAAACCAACAACCCAACAAAACAAACAAACCAACAAATTAACAAACCAACAAACCGACAAGCAAATAAACCAACAAAATAACAAACCAACAAACCAACAAACCAACAAACCAACAAACCAAAAAACCAACAAACCAACAAACCAAAAAACCAACAAACCAACAAAACAACAAACTAACAATTCAACAAACCAAGTAACCAACGAACCAACAAGCGAACAAACCAACAAACAAACAAACCAACAAACGAACAAAGCAACAAACCAACAAACCAACAAGCCAACAAGCCAACAAACCAACAAACCAACAAACCAACAAACGAACAAACCAACAAACCAACAAACCAACAAGCCAACAAGCCAACAAACCAACAAACGAACAAACCAACAAGCCAACAAACCAACAAACCAACAAACCAACAAACCAAAAAACGAACAAACCAACAAACCAACAAACCAACATGCTAACAAACCAATAAACCAACAAACCAATAAACCAACAAACCAACAAACCAACAAGCTAACAAGCCAACAAACCAACAAACCAAAAACCAACAAACCAACAAACCAACAAGCCAACAAGCCAACAAACCAACAAAACAACAAACCAACAAACCAACAAACCAACAAACCAACTTGCCAACAAGCCAACAAACCAAAAAACAAACAAACAAACAAACCAACAAACCAACAAACCAACAAACCAACAAGCCAACAAACCAACAACCCAACAAGCCAACAAACCCACAAACCAAAAAACTAACAATCCAACAAACCAATAAACCAACAAGCCAATAAGCCAACAAACCAACAAACCAACAAACGAATAAACCAACAAACCAACAAACCAGCAAACCAACAAACCAACAAACCAAAAAACAAAAAAACCAACAAACCAACAAACCAACAAGCCAAACAAACCAACAAAAAAATAAAACAACAAACCAAAAAACCAACAAACCAACAAACCAACAAACCAACAAACCAACAAACCAACAAACCAAAAAACCAACAAACCAAAAAACTAACAAAGCAACAAACCAACAAACCAACAAACCTACAAACCAACAAACCAACAAACAAGTAAACCAACAAACCAACAAACCAACAAACTAATAAACCAACAAATCAACAAACAAATAAACCAACAAACCAACAAACCAACAAACCAACAAACCAACAAACCAACAAACCAACAAACCAACAAACCAACAAACCAACAAACCAACAAACCAACAAACCAACAAACCAACAAACCAAAAAACCAACAAACCAAAAAACCAACAAGCTTACAAAACAACAAACCAACAAACCAACAAATGAACAAACCAACAAACCTACAAACCAAGAAACCAACAAACCAACAAACCAACAAGCCAACAAACCAACGAACCAACAAACCAACAAACCAGCAAACCAAAAAACCAACAAACCAACAAACCAACAAGCTTACAAAACAACAAACCAACAAACCAACAAATGAACAAACCAACAAAACTACAAACCAAGAAACCAACAAACCAACAAACCAACAAGCCAACAAACCAACGAACCAACAAACCAACAAACCAGCAAACCAAAAAACCAACAAACCAACAAACCAACAAACCAACAAACCAACAAACCAACAAATTACCAAACCAACAAACCAACAAACCAACAAACCAACAAACCAACAAACCAACAAACCAACAAACCGACAAGCAAATATACCAACAAACCAACAAACCAACAAACCAACAAACCAACAAACCAACAAACCAAAAAACCAACAAACCAACAAACCAAAAAACCAACAAACCAACAAAACAACAAGCCAACAAACCATCAAACCAACAAACTAACAAATCAACAAACCAAGTAACCAACGAACCAACAAGCGAACAAAGCAACAAACAAACAAACCAACAAACGAACAAACCAACAAACCAACAAACCAACAAACCAACAAGCCAACAAGCCAACAAACCAACAAGCCAACAAAAAAACAAACCAACAAACCAACAAACCAACAAACCAACAAACCAACAAACCAACAAACCAACAAACCAAGAAACCAACAAACCAACAAACCAACAAACCAACAAACCAACAAACCAACAAACCAACAAACCAACAAGCCAACAAACCAACAAACAAATACACCAACAAACCAACAAACCAACAAACCAACAAACCAACAAACCAAAAAACCAACAAACCAACAAACCAACAAGCCAACAAGCCAACAAACCAACAAACCAACAAGCCAACAAGCCAACAAACCAACAAATTACCAAACCAACAAACCAACAAACCAACAAACCAACAAACCAACAAACCAACAAACCAACAAACCAACAAACCAACAAACCAACAAACCAACAAACCAACAACCCAACAAACCAACAAACCAACAAACCAACAAACCGACAAGCAAATAAACCAACAAACTAACAAACCAACAAACCAACAAACCAACAAACCAACAAACCAAAAAACCAACAAACCAACAAACCAAAAAACCAACAAACCAACAAAACAACAAGCCAACAAACCATCAAACCAACAAACTAACAAATCAACAAACCAAGTAACCAACGAACCAACAAGCGAACAAACCAACAAACAAACAAACCAACAAACGAAGAAAGCAACAAACCAACAAACCAACAAGCCAACAAACCAACAAACCAACAAACCAACAAACCAACAAACTAACAAATCAACAAACCAAGTAACCAACGAACCAACAAGCGAACAAACCAACAAACAAACAAACAAACAAACGAACAAACAAGCAAACCAACAAACCAACAAGCCAACAAGCCAACAAACCAACAAGCCAACAAACAAACAAGCCAACAAACCAACAAACCAACAAACCAACAAACCAAGTAACCAACGAACCAACAAACGAACAAACCAACATACACACAAACCAACAAACGAACAAACCAACAAACCAAAAAACCAACAAACCAACAAGCCAACAAGCCAACAAACCAACAAATAAACAAACCAACAAACCAATAAACCAACAAACCAAAAAACCAACAAACCAACAAACCAAAAAACCAACAAACCAACAAACCAACAAGCCAACAAGCCAACGAATGAACCAACCAACAAACAAACAAACCAACAAACGAACAAACCAACAAACCAACAAACCAACAAACCAACAAACCAACAAGCCAACAAGCCAACAAACCAACAAGCCAACAAACCAACAAACCAACAAACCAACAAACCAACAAACTAACAAATCAACAAACCAAGTAACCAACGAACCAACAAGCGAACAAACCAACAAACAAACAAACCAACAAACGAACAAACAAGCAAACCAACAAACCAACAAGCCAACAAGCCAACAAACCAACAAGCCAACAAACAAACAAGCCAACAAACCAACAAACCAACAAACCAACAAACCAAGTAACCAACGAACCAACAAACGAACAAACCAACATACACACAAACCAACAAACGAACAAACCAACAAACCAAAAAACCAACAAACCAACAAGCCAACAAGCCAACAAACCAACAAATAAACAAACCAACAAACCAACAAACCAACAAACCAAAAAACCAACAAACCAACAAACCAAAAAACCAACAAACCAACAAACCAACAAGCCAACAAGCCAACGAATGAACCAACCAACAAACAAACAAACCAACAAACGAACAAACCAACAAACCAACAAACCAACAAACCAACAAACCAACAAGCCAACAAGCCAACAAACCAACAAGCCAACAAACGAATAAACCAACAAACCAACAAACGAACAAACCAACAAACCAACAAACCAACAAGCCAATAACCCAACAAACCAACAAACCAACAAACCAACAAACGAACAAACCAACAAACCAACAAGCCAACAAGCCAACAAACCAACAAACCAACAAACCAACAAACCAACAAACCAACAAACCGACAAACAAACAAACCAACAAACCAACAAACAAACAAACAAACCAACAAACCAACAAGCCAACAAGCCAACAAACCAACAAACCAACAAACCAACAAACGAACAAACCAACAAACCAACAAACCAATAAGCCAACAAGCCAACAAACCAACAAACGAACAAACCAACAAGCCAACAAACCAACAAACCAACAAACCAAAAAACGAACAAACCAACAAACCAACAAACCAACATGCTAACAAACCAATAAACAAACAAACCAATAAACCAACAAACCAACAAACCAACAAGCTAACAAGCCAACAAACCAACAAACCAAAAACCAACAAACCAGCAAACCAACAAGCCAACAAGCCAACAAACCAACAAACCAACAAACCAACAAACCAACAAACCAACAAACCAACAAACCAACAAACCAACAAGCCAACAAACCAACAAACAAATAAACCAACAAACCAACAAACCAACAAACCAACAAACCAACAAACCAAAAAACAAACAAACCAACAAGCCAACAAGCCAACAAACCGACTCACTAACAAACCAACAAGCCAACAAATCAACAAACCAACAAGCCAACTAGCCAACAAACGAACAACCAACAAGCCAACAAACCAACCAACCAACAAACCAACAAACCAACAAACCAACAAACCAACAAAACGACAAACCAACAAGCCAACAAGCCAACCAACCAACAAACCAACAAACCAACAAGCCAACAAACCAACAAGCCAACAAACCAACAAACCAACAAACCAAGTAACCAAAAAGCCAACAAACAAACAAACCAACAAGCCAACAAACCAACAAACCAACAAACCAACAAAGCAACAAGCCAACAAGCCAACAAACCAACAAACCAACAAGCCAACAAACCAACAAGCCAACAAACCAACAAACCAACAAACCAACAAGCCAACAAATCAACAAACAAATAAACCAACAAACCAACAAACCAACAAACCAATTAACCAACAAACCAAAAAACCAACAAACCAACAAACCAACAAGCCAACAAGCCAACAAACCAACAAACCAAAAAGCCAACAAACTAACAAACCAACAAGCCAACAAGCCAACAAACCAACAAACCGACAAAGCAACAAGCCAACAAGCCAACAAGCCAACAAACC
Source organism: Atherix ibis (assembly GCA_958298945.1). Taxonomy (NCBI): domain Eukaryota; kingdom Metazoa; phylum Arthropoda; class Insecta; order Diptera; family Athericidae; genus Atherix; species Atherix ibis. Next base: position 66,025,564 of record OY282608.1, on the reverse strand, counting down.
AACAAACCAACAAGCCAACAAACCAACAAACCAACAAACCAACAAACCAACAAACCAACAAAACGACAAACCAACAAGCCAACAAGCCAACAAACCAACAAACCAACAAACCAACAAGCCAACAAGCCAACAAACCAACAAGCCAACAAACCAACAAACCAACAAACCAAGTAACCAAAAAGCCAACAAACTAATAAACCAACAAGCCAACAAACCAACAAACCAACAAAGCAACAAGCCAATAAGCCAACAAACAAACAAACCAACATGCCAACAAACCAACAAACCAACAAACCAACAAGCCAACAAACCAACAAACAAATAAACCAACAAACCAACAAACCAATTAACCAACAAACCAAAAAACCAACAAACCAACAAACCAACAAGCCAACAAGCCAACAAACCAACAAACCAACAAGCCAACAAACCAACAAACCAACAAACCAACAAGCCAACAAACCAACAAACCAACAAACCAATAAGCCAACAAACCAACAAACAAATAAACCAACAAACCAAAAAACCAACAAACCAACAAACCAACAAACCAACAAACCAACAAACCAACAAACCAACAAGCCAACAAGCCAACAAACCAACAAACCAAAAAGCCAACAAGCAAACAAACCAACAAACCAACAAGCCAACAAACCAACAAACCAACAAACCAACAAACCAACAAACAAACAAACCAACAAACGAAGAAAGCAACAAACCAACAAACCAACAAGCCAACAAACCAACAAACCAACAAACCAACAAACCAACAAACTAACAAATCAACAAACCAAGTAACCAACGAACCAACAAGCGAACAAACCAACAAACAAACAAACAAACAAACGAACAAACAAGCAAACCAACAAACCAACAAGCCAACAAGCCAACAAACCAACAAGCCAACAAACAAACAAGCCAACAAACCAACAAACCAACAAACCAACAAACCAAGTAACCAACGAACCAACAAACGAACAAACCAACATACACACAAACCAACAAACGAACAAACCAACAAACCAAAAAACCAACAAACCAACAAGCCAACAAGCCAACAAACCAACAAATAAACAAACCAACAAACCAATAAACCAACAAACCAAAAAACCAACAAACCAACAAACCAAAAAACCAACAAACCAACAAACCAACAAGCCAACAAGCCAACGAATGAACCAACCAACAAACAAACAAACCAACAAACGAACAAACCAACAAACCAACAAACCAACAAACCAACAAACCAACAAGCCAACAAGCCAACAAACCAACAAGCCAACAAACCAACAAACCAACAAACCAACAAACCAACAAACTAACAAATCAACAAACCAAGTAACCAACGAACCAACAAGCGAACAAACCAACAAACAAACAAACCAACAAACGAACAAACAAGCAAACCAACAAACCAACAAGCCAACAAGCCAACAAACCAACAAGCCAACAAACAAACAAGCCAACAAACCAACAAACCAACAAACCAACAAACCAAGTAACCAACGAACCAACAAACGAACAAACCAACATACACACAAACCAACAAACGAACAAACCAACAAACCAAAAAACCAACAAACCAACAAGCCAACAAGCCAACAAACCAACAAATAAACAAACCAACAAACCAACAAACCAACAAACCAAAAAACCAACAAACCAACAAACCAAAAAACCAACAAACCAACAAACCAACAAGCCAACAAGCCAACGAATGAACCAACCAACAAACAAACAAACCAACAAACGAACAAACCAACAAACCAACAAACCAACAAACCAACAAACCAACAAGCCAACAAGCCAACAAACCAACAAGCCAACAAACGAATAAACCAACAAACCAACAAACGAACAAACCAACAAACCAACAAACCAACAAGCCAATAACCCAACAAACCAACAAACCAACAAACCAACAAACGAACAAACCAACAAACCAACAAGCCAACAAGCCAACAAACCAACAAACCAACAAACCAACAAACCAACAAACCAACAAACCGACAAACAAACAAACCAACAAACCAACAAACAAACAAACAAACCAACAAACCAACAAGCCAACAAGCCAACAAACCAACAAACCAACAAACCAACAAACGAACAAACCAACAAACCAACAAACCAATAAGCCAACAAGCCAACAAACCAACAAACGAACAAACCAACAAGCCAACAAACCAACAAACCAACAAACCAAAAAACGAACAAACCAACAAACCAACAAACCAACATGCTAACAAACCAATAAACAAACAAACCAATAAACCAACAAACCAACAAACCAACAAGCTAACAAGCCAACAAACCAACAAACCAAAAACCAACAAACCAGCAAACCAACAAGCCAACAAGCCAACAAACCAACAAACCAACAAACCAACAAACCAACAAACCAACAAACCAACAAACCAACAAACCAACAAGCCAACAAACCAACAAACAAATAAACCAACAAACCAACAAACCAACAAACCAACAAACCAACAAACCAAAAAACAAACAAACCAACAAGCCAACAAGCCAACAAACCGACTCACTAACAAACCAACAAGCCAACAAATCAACAAACCAACAAGCCAACTAGCCAACAAACGAACAACCAACAAGCCAACAAACCAACCAACCAACAAACCAACAAACCAACAAACCAACAAACCAACAAAACGACAAACCAACAAGCCAACAAGCCAACCAACCAACAAACCAACAAACCAACAAGCCAACAAACCAACAAGCCAACAAACCAACAAACCAACAAACCAAGTAACCAAAAAGCCAACAAACAAACAAACCAACAAGCCAACAAACCAACAAACCAACAAACCAACAAAGCAACAAGCCAACAAGCCAACAAACCAACAAACCAACAAGCCAACAAACCAACAAGCCAACAAACCAACAAACCAACAAACCAACAAGCCAACAAATCAACAAACAAATAAACCAACAAACCAACAAACCAACAAACCAATTAACCAACAAACCAAAAAACCAACAAACCAACAAACCAACAAGCCAACAAGCCAACAAACCAACAAACCAAAAAGCCAACAAACTAACAAACCAACAAGCCAACAAGCCAACAAACCAACAAACCGACAAAGCAACAAGCCAACAAGCCAACAAGCCAACAAACCAACAAACCAACAAGCCAACAAACCAACAAACCAACAAACCAACAAACCAACAAACCAACAAAACGACAAACCAACAAGCCAACAAGCCAACAAACCAACAAACCAACAAACCAACAAGCCAACAAGCCAACAAACCAACAAGCCAACAAACCAACAAACCAACAAACCAAGTAACCAAAAAGCCAACAAACTAATAAACCAACAAGCCAACAAACCAACAAACCAACAAAGCAACAAGCCAATAAGCCAACAAACAAACAAACCAACATGCCAACAAACCAACAAACCAACAAACCAACAAGCCAACAAACCAACAAACAAATAAACCAACAAACCAACAAACCAATTAACCAACAAACCAAAAAACCAACAAACCAACAAACCAACAAGCCAACAAGCCAACAAACCAACAAACCAACAAGCCAACAAACCAACAAACCAACAAACCAACAAGCCAACAAACCAACAAACCAACAAACCAATAAGCCAACAAACCAACAAACAAATAAACCAACAAACCAAAAAACCAACAAACCAACAAACCAACAAACCAACAAACCAACAAACCAACAAACCAACAAGCCAACAAGCCAACAAACCAACAAACCAAAAAGCCAACAAGCAAACAAACCAACAAACCAACAAGCCAACAAACCAACAAACCAACAAACCAACAAGCCAACAAACCAACAAACAAATAAACCAGCAAACCAACAAACCAACAAACCAACAAACCAACAAGCCAACAAACCAACAAACCAACAAACCAAGTAACCAAAAAGCCAACAAACTAACAAACCAACAAGCCAACAAGCCAACAAACCAACAAACCAACAAGCCAACAAACCAACAAACCAATAAGCCAAAAAGCCAACAAACCAACAAACCAACAAACCAACAAGCCAACAAACCAACAAACCAACAAGCCAACAAACCAACAAACCAACAAACCAACAAACCAACAAGCCAACAAACCAACAAACCAATAAACCAAAAAGCCAACAAGCTAACAAACCAACAAACCAACAAGCCAACAAACCAACAAACCAACAAACCAACAGGCCAACAAACCAACAAACAAATAAACCAACAAACCAACAAACCAACAAACCAACAAACCAACAAACTAACAAACCAACAAGCCAACAAACCAACAAACCAACAAGCCAACAATCCAACAAACCAACAAACCAACAAGCCAACAAGCCAACAAACCAACAAACCAACAAGCCAACAAACCAACATGCCAACAAACCAACAAACTAAGTAACCAACAAGCCAACAAACAAATAAACCAACAAGCCAACAAGCCAACGAACCAACAAACCAACAAGCCAACAAACCAACAAACCAACAAACCAACAAGCCAACAAACCAACAAACAAATAAACCAACAAACCAACAAACCAACAAACCAACAAACCAACAAACCAAAAAACCAACAAACCAACAAACCAACAAGCCAACAAACCAACAAACCAACAAACAAATAAACCAACAAACCAACAAACCAACAAACCAACAAACCAACAAACCAAAAAACCAAAAAACCAACAAACCAACAAGCCAACAAGCCAACAAACCAACAAACTAACAAACCAACAAGCCAACAAACCAACAAACCAACAAGCCAACAAACCAACAAACCAACAAGCCAACAAACCAACAAACCAACAAATCAACAAACCAACAAGCCAACAAGCCAAAAAACCAACAAACCAACAAGCCAACAAACCAACAAACCAATAAACCAACAAACCAACAAGCCAACAAACCAACAAACCAGCAAACCAAGAAACCAACAAACCAACAAACCAACAAACCAACAAACTAACAAACCAACAAACCAACAAGCCAACAAGCCAACAAACCAACAAACCAACAAGCCAACAAACCAATAAATCAACAAACCAACAAGCCAACAAACCAACAAACCAACAAACCAACAAACCAACAAACCAACAAACCAACAAGCCAACAAGCCAACAAACCAACAAACCAAAAAGCCAACAAGCAAACAAACAAACAAACCAACAAGCCAACAAACCAACAAACCAACAAACCAACAAGCCAACAAACCAACAAACAAATAAACCAGCAAACCAACAAACCAACAAACCAACAAACCAACAAGCCAACAAACCAACAAACCAACAAACCAAGTAACCAAAAAGCCAACAAACTAACAAACCAACAAGCCAACAAGCCAACAAACCAACAAACCAACAAGCCAACAAACCAACAAACCAATAAGCCAAAAAGCCAACAAACCAACAAACCAACAAACCAACAAGCCAACAAACCAACAAACCAACAAGCCAACAAACCAACAAACCAACAAACCAACAAACCAACAAGCCAACAAACCAACAAACCAACAAACCAAAAAGCCAACAAGCCAACAAACCAACAAAACCAACAAGCCAACAAACCAACAAACCAACAAACCAACAGGCCAACAAACCAACAAACAAATAAACCAACAAACCAACAAACCAACAAACCAACAAACCAACAAACTAACAAACCAACAAGCCAACAAACCAACAAACCAACAAGCCAACAATCCAACAAACCAACAAACCAACAAGCCAACAAGCCAACAAACCAACAAACCAACAAGCCAACAAACCAACATGCCAACAAACCAACAAACTAAGTAACCAACAAGCCAACAAACCAATAAACCAACAAGCCAACAAGCCAACGAACCAACAAACCAACAAGCACACAAACCAACAAACCAACAAACCAACAAGCCAACAAACCAACAAACAAATAAACCAACAAACCAACAAACCAACAAACCAACAAACCAACAAACCAAAAAACCAACAAACCAACAAACCAACAAGCCAACAAACCAACAAACCAACAAACAAATAAACCAACAAACCAACAAACCAACAAACCAACAAACCAACAAACCAAAAAACCAAAAAACCAACAAACCAACAAGCCAACAAGCCAACAAACCAACAAACTAACAAACCAACAAGCCAACAAACCAACAAACCAACAAGCCAACAAACCAACAAACCAACAAGCCAACAAACCAACAAACCAACAAGCCAACAAACCAACAAACCAACAAATCAACAAACCAACAAGCCAACAAGCCAAAAAATGAACAAACCAACAAGCCAACAAACCAACAAACCAATAAACCAACAAACCAACAAGCCAACAAACCAACAAACCAGCAAACCAAGAAACCAACAAACCAACAGACCAACAAACCAACAAACTAACAAACCAACAAACCAACAAGCCAACAAGAAAACAAACCAACAAACCAACAAGCCAACAAACCAATAAACCAACAAACCAACAAGCCAACAAACCAACAAACCAACAAACCAACAAACCAACAAACCAACAAACTAAGTAACCAACAAGCCAACAAACCAACAAACCAACAAACCAACAAGCCAACAAACCAACAAATTAACAAGGCAACAAACCAACAAACCAACAAACCAAAAAACCAATAAACCAAAAAACCAACAAACCAACAAACCAACAAACCAACAAACCAACAAGCCAACAAGCCAACAAACCAACAAACCAACAAACCGACAAGCCAACAATTCAACAAGCTAACAAACCAACAAACCAACAATCCAAGTAACCAAAAAGCCAACAAACTAACAAACCAACAAGCCAACAAGCCAACAAACCAACAAACCAACAAAGCAACAAGCCAACAAGCCAATAAACCAACAAACCAACAAGCCAACAAACCAACAAACCAACAAGCCAACAAGCCAACAAACCAACAAACCAATAAACCAACAAACCAACAAGCCAACAAACCAACAAACCAGCAAACCAAGAAACCAACAAACCAACAAACCAACAAACCAACAAACTAACAAACCAATAAACCAACAAGCCAACAAGCCAACAAACCAACAAACCAACAAGCCAACAAACCAATAAACCAACAAACCAACAAGCCAACAAACCAACAAACCAACAAACCAACAAACCAACAAACCAACAAGCCAACAAGCCAACAAACCAACAAACCAAAAAGCCAACAAGCAAACAAACCAACAAACCAACAAGCCAACAAACCAACAAACCAACAAACCAACAAGCCAACAAACCAACAAACAAATAAACCAGCAAACCAACAAACCAACAAACCAACAAACCAACAAGCCAACAAACCAACAAACCAACAAACCAAGTAACCAAAAAGCCAACAAACTAACAAACCAACAAGCCAACAAGCCAACAAACCAACAAACCAACAAGCCAACAAACCAACAAACCAATAAGCCAAAAAGCCAACAAACCAACAAACCAACAAACCAACAAGCCAACAAACCAACAAACCAACAGGCCAACAAACCAACAAACCAACAAACCAACAAACCAACAAGCCAACAAACCAACAAACCAACAAACCAAAAAGCCAACAAGCCAACAAACCAACAAACCAACAAGCCAACAAACCAACAAACCAACAAACCAACAGGCCAACAAACCAACAAACAAATAAACCAACAAACCAACAAACCAACAAACCAACAAACCAACAAACTAACAAACCAACAAGCCAACAAACCAACAAGCCAACAAACCAACAAACCAACTAGCCAACAATCCAACAAACCAACAAACCAACAAGCCAACAAGCCAACAAACCAACAAACCAACAAGCCAACAAACCAACAAGCCAACAAACCAACAAACTAAGTAACCAACAAGCCAACAAACCAATAAACCAACAAGCCAACAAGCCAACGAACCAACAAACCAACAAGCCAACAAACCAACAAACCAACAAACCAACAAACCAACAAACCAAGTAACCAAAAAGCCAACAAACTAACAAACCAACAAGCCAACAAGCCAACAAACCAACAAACCAACAAGCCAACAAACCAACAAACCAATAAGCCAAAAAGCCAACAAACCAACAAACCAACAAACCAACAAGCCAACAAACCAACAAACCAACAAGCCAACAAACCAACAAACCAACAAACCAACAAACCAACAAGCCAACAAACCAACAAACCAACAAACCAAAAAGCCAACAAGCCAACAAACCAACAAAACCAACAAGCCAACAAACCAACAAACCAACAAACCAACAGGCCAACAAACCAACAAACAAATAAACCAACAAACCAACAAACCAACAAACCAACAAACCAACAAACTAACAAACCAACAAGCCAACAAACCAACAAACCAACAAGCCAACAATCCAACAAACCAACAAACCAACAAGCCAACAAGCCAACAAACCAACAAACCAACAAGCCAACAAACCAACATGCCAACAAACCAACAAACTAAGTAACCAACAAGCCAACAAACCAATAAACCAAAAAGCCAACAAGCCAACGAACCAACAAACCAACAAGCACACAAACCAACAAACCAACAAACCAACAAGCCAACAAACCAACAAACAAATAAACCAACAAACCAACAAACCAACAAACCAACAAACCAACAAACCAAAAAACCAACAAACCAACAAACCAACAAGCCAACAAACCAACAAACCAACAAACAAATAAATTAACAAACCAACAAACCAACAAACCAACAAACCAACAAACCAAAAAACCAAAAAACCAACAAACCAACAAGCCAACAAGCCAACAAACCATCAAACTAACAAACCAACAAGCCAACAAACCAACAAACCAACAAGCCAACAAACCAACAAACCAACAAGCCAACAAACCAACAAACCAACAAGCCAACAAACCAACAAACCAACAAATCAACAAACCAACAAGCCAACAAGCCAAAAAACGAACAAACCAACAAGCCAACAAACCAACAAACCAATAAACCAACAAACCAACAAGCCAACAAACCAACAAACCAGCAAACCAAGAAACCAACAAACCAACAAACCAACAAACCAACAAACTAACAAACCAACAAACCAACAAGCCAACAAGAAAACAAACCAACAAACCAACAAGCCAACAAACCAATAAACCAACAAACCAACAAGCCAACAAACCAACAAACCAACAAACCAACAAACCAACAAACCAACAAACTAAGTAACCAACAAGCCAACAAACCAACAAACCAACAAACCAACAAGCCAACAAACCAACAAATTAACAAGGCAACAAACCAACAAACCAACAAACCAAAAAACCAATAAACCAAAAAACCAACAAACCAACAAACCAACAAACCAACAAACCAACAAGCCAACAAGCCAACAAACCAACAAACCAACAAACCGACAAGCCAACAATTCAACAAGCTAACAAACCAACAAACCAACAATCCAAGTAACCAAAAAGCCAACAAACTAACAAACCAACAAGCCAACAAGCCAACAAACCAACAAACCAACAAAGCAACAAGCCAACAAGCCAATAAACCAACAAACCAACAAGCCAACAAACCAACAAACCAACAAGCCAACAAGCCAACAAACCAACAAACCAATAAACCAACAAACCAACAAGCCAACAAACCAACAAACCAGCAAACCAAGAAACCAACAAACCAACAAACCAACAAACCAACAAACTAACAAACCAACAAACCAACAAGCCAACAAGCCAACAAACCAACAAACCAACAAGCCAACAAACCAATAAACCAACAAACCAACAAGCCAACAAACCAACAAACCAACAAACCAACAAACCAACAAACCAACAAACCAACAAGCCAACAAGCCAACAAACCAACAAACCAAAAAGCCAACAAGCAAACAAACCAACAAACCAACAAGCCAACAAACCAACAAACCAACAAACCAACAAGCCAACAAACAAATAAACCAGCAAACCAACAAACCAACAAACCAACAAACCAACAAGCCAACAAACCAACAAACCAACAAACCAAGTAACCAAAAAGCCAACAAACTAACAAACCAACAAGCCAACAAGCCAACAAACCAACAAACCAACAAGCCAACAAACCAACAAACCAATAAGCCAAAAAGCCAACAAACCAACAAACCAACAAACCAACAAGCCAACAAACCAACAAACCAACAAGCCAACAAACCAACAAACCAACAAACCAACAAACCAACAAGCCAACAAACCAACAAACCAACAAACCAAAAAGCCAACAAGCCAACAAACCAACAAACCAACAAGCCAACAAACCAACAAACCAACAAACCAACAGGCCAACAAACCAACAAACAAATAAACCAACAAACCAACAAACCAACAAACCAACAAACCAACAAACTAACAAACCAACAAGCCAACAAACCAACAAACCAACTAGCCAACAATCCAACAAACCAACAAACCAACAAGCCAACAAGCCAACAAACCAACAAACCAACAAGCCAACAAACCAACAAGCCAACAAACCAACAAACTAAGTAACCAACAAGCCAACAAACCAATAAACCAACAAGCCAACAAGCCAACAAACCAACAAACTAACAAACCAACAAGCCAACAAACCAACAAACCAACAAGCCAACAAACCAACAAACCAACAAGCCAACAAACCAACAAACCAACAAACCAACAAACCAACAAACCAACAAACTAAGTAACCAACAAGCCAACAAACCAACAAACCAACAAACCAACAAGCCAACAAACCAACAAATTAACAAGGCAACAAACCAACAAACTAACAAACCAAAAAACCAATAAACCAACAAACCAACAAACCAACAAACCAACAAACCAACAAACCAACAAACTAACAAACCAACAAGCCAACAAACCAACAAACCAACTAGCCAACAATCCAACAAACCAACGAACCAACAAACCAACAAGCCAACAAACCAACAAACCAACAAACCAACAAGCCAACAAACCAACAAACAAATAAACCAACAAACCAACAAACCAACAAACCAACAAACCAACAAACCAAAAAACCAACAAACCAACAAACCAACAAGCCAACAAACCAACAAACCAACAAACAAATAAACCAACAAACCAACAAACCAACAAACCAACAAACCAACAAACCAAAAAACCAAAAAACCAACAAACCAACAAGCCAACAAGCCAACAAACCAACAAACTAACAAACCAACAAGCCAACAAACCAACAAACCAACAAGCCAACAAACCAACAAACCAACAAGCCAACAAACCAACAAACCAACAAGCCAACAAACCAACAAACCAACAAATCAACAAACCAACAAGCCAACAAGCCAAAAAACCAACAAACCAACAAGCCAACAAACCAACAAACCAATAAACCAACAAACCAACAAGCCAACAAACCAACAAACCAGCAAACCAAGAAACCAACAAACCAACAAACCAACAAACCAACAAACTAACAAACCAACAAACCAACAAGCCAACAAGCCAACAAACCAACAAACCAACAAGCCAACAAACCAATAAACCAACAAACCAACAAGCCAACAAACCAACAAATCAACAAACCAACAAACCAACAAACCAACAAACTAAGTAACCAACAAGCCAACAAACCAACAAACCAACAAACCAACAAGCCAACAAACCAACAAATTAACAAGGCAACAAACCAACAAACTAACAAACCAAAAAACCAATAAACCAACAAACCAACAAACCAACAAACCAACAAACCAACAAGCCAACAAGCCAACAAACCAACAAACCAACAAACCAACAAGCCAACAATTCAACAAGCTAACAAACCAACAAACCAACAATCCAAGTAACCAAAAAGCCAACAAACTAACAAACCAACAAGCCAACAAGCCAACAAACTAACAAACCAACAAAGCAACAAGCCAACAAGCCAATAAACCAACAAACCAACAAGCCAACAAACCAACAAACCAACAAGCCAACAAGCCAACAAACCAACAAACCAACAAACCAACAAGCCAACAAGCCAACAAACCAACAAACCAATAAGCCAACAAGCCAACAAACCAAAAAACCAACAAACCAACAAGCCAACAAACCAACAAACCAGCAAATCAAGAAACCAACAAACCAACAAGTCAAGAAACCAACAAAGCAAAAAACCAACAAACCAACAAGCCAACAAACCAACAAACCAGCAAATCAAGAAACCAACAAACCAACAAGCCAACAAACCAACAAACCAACAAACCAACAAACCAACAAACCAACAAACCAACAAACTAAGTAACCAGCAAGCCAACAAACCAACAAACCAACAAGCCAACAAGCCAACAAACCAACAAACCAACAAGCCAACAAACCAACAAACCAACAAACCAACAAACCAAAAAATCAATAAACCAACAAACCAACAAACCAACAAACCAACAAACCAACAAGCCAACAAGCCAACAAACCAACAAACCAACAAACCAACAAGCCAACAAACCAACAAACCATCAAACCAAAAAACCAACAAACCAAGTTACCAAAAAGCCAACAAACTAACAAACCAACAAGGCATAAAGCCAACAAACCAACAAACCAACAAAGCAACAAGCCAACAAGCCAACAAACCAACAAACCAACATGCCAACAAACCAACAAACCAACAAGCCAACAAGCCAACAAACCAACAAACCAACAAACCAACAAGCCAACAAACCAACAAACCAACAAGCCAACAAACCAACAAACCAACAAACCAACAAACCAAGTAACCAAAAAGCCAACAAACTAACAAACCAACAAGCCAACAAGCCAACAAACCAACAAACCAACAAAGCAACAAGCCAACAAGACAACAAACCAACAAACCAACAAGCCAACAAACCAACAAACCAACAAACCAACAAGCCAACAAACCAACAAACAAATAAACCAACAAACCAACAAACCAACAAACCAACAAACCAACAAACCAAAAAACCAACAAACCAACAAACCAACAAGCCAACAAGCCAACAAACCAACAAACCAACAAGCCAACAAGCCAACAAACCAACAAACCAACAAGCCAACAAACCAACAAATCAACAAACAAACAAGCCAACAAGCCAAAAAACCAACAAACCAACAAGCCAACAAACCAACAAACCAATAAACCAACAAACCAACAAGCCAACAAACCAACAAACCAGCAAACCAAGAAACCAACAAACCAACAAACCAACAAACCAACAAACTAACAAACCAACAAACCAACAAGCCAACAAGCCAACAAACCAACAAACCAACAAGCCAACAAGCCAATAAACCAACAAACCAACAAGCCAACAAACCAACAAACCAACAAACCAACAAACCAACAAACCAACAAACCAACAAACCAACAAACTAAGTAACCAACAAGCCAACAAACCAAAAAACCAACAAACCAACAAGCCAACAAACCAACAAATTAACAAGGCAACAAACCAACAAACCAACAAACCAAAAAACCAATAAACCAACAAACCAACAAACCAACAAACCAACAAACCAACAAACCAACAAGCCAACAAGCCAACAAACCAACAAACCAACAAACCAACAAGCCAACCATTCAACAAGCTAACAAACCAACAAACCAACAATCCAAGTAACCAAAAAGCCAACAAACTAACAAACCAACAAGCCAACAAGCCAACAAACCAACAAACCAACAAAGCAACAAGCCAACAAGCCAATAAACCAACAAACCAACAAGCCAACAAACCAACAAACCAACAAGCCAACAAGCCAACAAACCAACAAACCAACAAACCAACAAGCCAACAAGCCAACAAACCAACAAACCAATAAGCCAACAAGCCAGCAAACCAAAAAAAACAAACCAACAAGCCAACAAACCAACAAACCAGCAAATCAAGAAACCAACAAACCAACAAGCCAACAAACCAACAAACCAAAAAACCAACAAACCAACAAGCCAACAAACCAACAAACCAGCAAATCAAGAAACCAACAAACCAACAAGCCAACAAACCAACAAACCAACAAACCAACAAACTAAGTAACCAGCAAGCCAACAAACCAACAAACCAACAAGCCAACAAGCCAACAAACCAACAAACCAACAAGCCAACTAACCAACAAACCAACAAACCAACAAACCAAAAAACCAATAAACCAACAAACCAACAAACCAACAAACCAACAAACCAACAAGCCAACAAGCCAACAAACCAACAAACCAACAAACCAACAAGCCAACAAACCAACAAACCATCAAACCAAAAAACCAACAAACCAAGTAACCAAAAAGCCAACAAACTAACAAACCAACAAGCCAACAAGCCAACAAACCAACAAACCAACAAAGCAACAAGCCAACAAGCCAACAAACCAACAAACCAACAAACCAACAAGCCAACAAACCAACAAACCAACAAGCCAACAAACCAACAAACCAACAAACCAACAAGCCAACAAACCAACAAACCAACAAGCCAACAAACCAACAAACCAACAAACCAACAAACCAAGTAACCAAAAAGCCAACAAACTAACAAACCAACAAGCCAACAAGCCAACAAACCAACAAACCAACAAAGCAACAAGCCAACAAGCCAACAAACCAACAAACCAACAAGCGAACAAACCAACAAGCCAACAAACCAACAAACAAATAAACCAACAAACAAATAAACCAACAAACCAACAAACCAACAAACCAACAAACCAACAAACCAACAAACCAAAAAACCAACAAACCAACAAACCAACAAGCCAACAAGCCAACAAACCAACAAACCAACAAGCCAACAAGCCAACAAACCAACAAGCTTCAAACCAACAAACCAACAAACAAACAAGCCAACAAACCAACAAACAAATAAACCAACAAACCAAAAAACCAACAAACCAACAAACCAACAAACCGACAAACCAACAAGCCAACAAGCCAACAAACCAACAAGCCAACAAGCCAACAAGCCAGCAAACCAACAAACCAAAAAACCAACAAGCCAACAAGCCAACAAACCAACAAGCCAACAAACCAACAAGCCCACAAGCCAACAAAACAACAAACCAACAAGCCAACAAACCAACAAACCAACAAGCCAACAAGCCAACAAACCAACAAACCAACAAACCAACAAGCCAACAAACCTACAAACCAACAAGCCAACAAACCAACAAACCAACAAACCAACCAACCAACAAGCCAACAAGCCAACAAACTAACAAACCAACAAGCCAACAATCCAACAAACCAACAAACCAACAAGCCAACAAACCAACAAACCAACAAAATAACAAGCCAACAAACCAACAAACAAATAAACCAACAAACCAACAAACCAACAAACCACCAAACCAAAAAACCAACAAACCAACAAACCAACAAGCCAACAAACCAACAAACCAACAAACCAACAAGCCAACAAACCAACAAACAAATAAACCAGCAAACCAACAAACCAAACAAACCAACAAACCAACAAGCCAACAAACCAAGAAACCAACAAACCAAGTAATTAAAAAGCTAACAAACTAACAAACCAACAAGCCAACAAGCCAACAAACCATCAAACCAACAAGCCAACAAACCAACAAACCAACAAGCCAAAAAGCCAACAAACCAACAAACCAACAAACCAACAAGCCAACAAACCAACAAACCAACAAGCCAACAAACCAACAAACCAACAAACCAACAAACCAACAAGCCAACAAACCAACAAACCAACAAACCAAAAAGCCAACAAGCCAACAAACCAACAAACCAACAAGCCAACAAACCAACAAACCAACAAACCAACAAGCCAACAAACCAACAAACCGACAAACCAACAAGCCAACAAGCCAACAAACCAACAAGCCAACAAGCCAACAAGCCAGCAAACCAACAAACCAAAAAACCAACAAGCCAACAAGCCAACAAACCAACAAGCCAACATACCAACAAGCCCACAAGCCAACAAAACAACAAACCAACAAGCCAACAAACCAACAAACCAACAAGCCAACAAGCCAACAAACCAACAAACCAACAAACCAACAAGCCAACAAACCAACAAACCAACAAGCCAACAAACCAACAAACCAACAAACCAACCAACCAACAAGCCAACAAGCCAACAAACTAACAAACCAACAAGCCAACAATCCAACAAACCAACAAACCAACAAGCCAACAAACCAACAAACCAACAAACCAACAAGCCAACAAACCAACAAACAAATAAACCAACAAACCAACAAACCAACAAACCACCAAACCAAAAAACCAACAAACCAACAAACCAACAAGCCAACAAACCAACAAACCAACAAACCAACAAGCCAACAAACCAACAAACAAATAAACCAGCAAACCAACAAACCAAACAAACCAACAAACCAACAAGCCAACAAACCAAGAAACCAACAAACCAAGTAACCAAAAAGCTAACAAACTAACAAACCAACAAGCCAACAAGCCAACAAACCATCAAACCAACAAGCCAACAAACCAACAAACCAACAAGCCAAAAAGCCAACAAACCAACAAACCAACAAACCAACAAGCCAACAAACCAACAAACCAACAAGCCAACAAACCAACAAACCAACAAACCAACAAACCAACAAGCCAACAAACCAACAAACCAACAAACCAAAAAGCCAACAAGCCAACAAACCAACAAACCAACAAGCCAACAAACCAACAAACCAACAAACCAACAAGCCAACAAACCAACAAACAAATAAACCAACAAACCAACAAACCAACAAACCAACAAACTAACAAACTAACAAACCAACAAGCCAACAAACCAACAAACCAACAAGCCAACAATCCAACAAACCAACAAACCAACAAGCCAACAAGCCAACAAACCAACAAACCAACAAGCCAACAAACCAACATGCCAACAAACCAACAAACTAAGTAACCAACAAGCCAACAAACCAATAAACCAACAAGCCAACAAGCCAACGAACCAACAAACCAACATGCCAACAAACCAACAAACCAACAAGCCAACAAACCAACAAACCAACAAACCAACAAACCAACAAACCAAGTAACCAAAAAGCCAACAATCTAACAAACCAACAAGCCAACAAGCCAACAAACCAACAAACCAACAAAGCAACAAGCCAACAAGCCAACAAACCAACAAACCAACAAGCCAACAAACCAACAAACCAACAAACCAACAAGCCAACAAACCAACAAACAAATAAACCAACAAACCAACAAACCAACAAACCAACAAACCAACAAGCCAACAAGCCAACAAACCAACAAACCAACAAACCAACAAGCCAACAAACCAACAAACCATCAAACCAAAAAACCAACAAACCAAGTAACCAAAAAGCCAACAAACTAACAAACCAACAAGCCAACAAGCCAACAAACCAACAAACCAACAAAGCAACAAGCCAACAAGCCAACAAACCAACAAACCAACAAACCAACAAGCCAACAAACCAACAAACCAACAAGCCAACAAACCAACAAACCAACAAACCAACAAGCCAACAAACCAACAAACCAACAAGCCAACAAACCAACAAACCAACAAACCAACAAACCAAGTAACCAAAAAGCCAACAAACTAACAAACCAACAAGCCAACAAGCCAACAAACCAACAAACCAACAAAGCAACAAGCCAACAAGTCAACAAACCAACAAACCAACAAGCGAACAAACCAACAAGCCAACAAACCAACAAACAAATAAACCAACAAACAAATAAACCAACAAACCAGCAAACCAACAAACCAACAAACCAACAAACCAAAAAACCAACAAACCAACAAACCAACAAGCCAACAAGCCAACAAACCAACAAACCAACAAGCCAACAAGCCAACAAACCAACAAGCTTCAAACCAACAAACCAACAAACAAACAAGCCAACAAACCAACAAACAAATAAACCAACAAACCAAAAAACCAACAAACCAACAAACCAACAAACCGACAAACCAACAAGCCAACAAGCCAACAAACCAACAAGCCAAGCAGCCAACAAGCCAGCAAACCAACAAACCAAAAAACCAACAAGCCAACAAGCCAACAAACCAACAAGCCAACAAACCAACAAGCCCACAAGCCAACAAAACAACAAACTAACAAGCCAACAAACCAACAAACCAACAAGCCAACAAGCCAACAAACCAACAAACCAACAAACCAACAAACCAACAAGCCAACAAACCAACAAACCAACAAGCCAACAAACCAACAAACCAACAAACCAACCAACCAACAAGCCAACAAGCCAACAAACTAACAAACCAACAAGCCAACAATCCAACAAACCAACAAACCAACAAGCCAACAAACCAACAAACCAACAAACCAACAAACCAACAAGCCAACAAACCAACAAACAAATAAACCAACAAACCAACAAACCAACAAACCACCAAACCAAAAAACCAACAAACCAACAAACCAACAAGCCAACAAACCAACAAACCAACAAACCAACAAGCCAACAAACCAACAAACAAATAAACCAGCAAACCAACAAACCAAACAAACCAACAAACCAACAAGCCAACAAACCAAGAAACCAACAAACCAAGTAACCAAAAAGCTAACAAACTAACAAACCAACAAGCCAACAAGCCAACAAGCCAACAAACCATCAAACCAACAAGCCAACAAACCAACAAACCAACAAGCCAAAAATCCAACAAACCAACAAACCAACAAACCAACAAGCCAACAAACCAACAAACCAACAAGCCAACAAACCAACAAACCAACAAACCAACAAACCAACAAGCCAACAAACCAACAAACCAACAAACCAAAAAGCCAACAAGCCAACAAACCAACAAACCAACAAGCCAACAAACCAACAAACCAACAAACCAACAAGCCAACAAACCAACAAACAAATAAACCAACAAACCAACAAACCAACAAACCAACAAACTAACAAACTAACAAACCAACAAGCCAACAAACCAACAAACCAACAAGCCAACAATCCAACAAACCAACAAACCAACAAGCCACCAAGCCAACAAACCAACAAACCAACAAGCCAACAAACCAACATGCCAACAAACCAACAAACTAAGTAACCAACAAGCCAACAAACCAATAAACCAACAAGCCAACAAGCCAACGAACCAACAAACCAACATGCCAACAAACCAACAAACCAACAAGCCAACAAACCAACAAACCAACAAACCAACAAACCAACAAACCAAGTAACCAAAAAGCCAACAATCTAACAAACCAACAAGCCAACAAGCCAACAAACCAACAAACCAACAAAGCAACAAGCCAACAAGCCAACAAACCAACAAACAAACAAGCCAACAAACCAACAAACCAACAAACCAACAAGCCAACAAACCAACAAACAAATGAACCAACAAACCAACAAACCAACAAACCAACAAACCAAAAAACCAACAAACCAACAAACCAACAAACCAACAAACAAACAAGCCAACAAACCAACAAACAAATAAACCAACAAACCAAAAAACCAACAAACCAACAAACCAACAAACCGACAAGCCAACAAGCCAACAAGCCAACAAACCAACAAGCCAACAAGCCAACAAGCCAACAAGCCAACAAACCAACAAACCAACAAGCCAACAAGCCAACAAACCAACAAACCAACAACCAACAAGCCAACAAACCAACAAACTAACAAGCCAACAAACCAACAAACCAACAAAACAACAAACCAACAAGCCAACAAGCCAACAAACCAACAAACCAACAAGCCAACAAGCCAACAAACCAACAAACCAACAAGCCAACAAACCAACAAACCAACAAACCAACAAGCCAACAAACCAACAAACAAATAAACCAACAAACCAACAAACCAACAAACCAACAAACTAAGAAACCAACAAGCCAACAAACCAACAAACCAACAAACCACCAAACCAGCAAGCCAAGAAGCCAACAAACCAACAAATCAACAAGCCAACAAACCAACAAACCAACAAACCAACATGCCAACAATTCAACAAACTAAGTAACTAACAAGCCAACAAACCATTAAACCAACAAGCCAACAAGCCAACAAACCAACAAACCAACAAGCCAACAAACCCAAAAACCAACAAACCAACAAGCCACCAAATCAACAAACAAATAAACCAACAAACCAACAAACCAACAAACCAACAAACCACCAAACCAAAAAACCAACAAACCAACAAACAAACAAGCCAACAAACCAACAAACCAACAAACCGACAAGCCAACAAGCCAACAAACCAACAAACAAATAAACCAACAAACCAACAAACCAACAAACCAACAAACCAACAAACCAAAAAACCAATAAATCAACAAGCCAACAAGCCAACAAACCAACAAACTAACAAACCAATAAGCCAACAAACCAACAAACCAACATGCCAACAAGCCAACAAACCAACAAACCAACAAGCCAACAAACCAACAAACTAACAAACCAACAAACCAACAAAACAACAAACCAACAAACCAACAAACCAACAAGCCAACAAGCCAACAAACCAACAAACCAACAAGCCAACAAACCAACAAGCCAACAAACAAACAAACCAATAAGCCAACAAGCCAACAAACCAAAAAACCAACAAACCAACAAGCCAACAAACCAACAAAGCAGCAAATCAAGAAACCAACAAACCAACAAGCCAACAAACCAACAAACCAAAAAACTAAGAAACCAACAAGCCAACAAACCAACAAACCAGCAAATCAAGAAACCAACAAACCAACAAGCCAACAAACCAACAAACCAACAAACCAACAAACTAAGTAACCAGCAAGCCAACAAACCAATAAACCAACAAGCCAACAAGCCAACAAACCAACAAACCAACAAGCCAACAAACCAACAAACCAACAAACCAACAAACCAAAAAACCAATAAACCAACAAACCAACAAACCAACAAACCAACAAACCAACAAGCCAACAAGCCAACAAACCAACAAACCAACAAACCAACAAGCCAACAAACCAACAAACCAACAAGCCAACAAACCAACAAACCAACAAACCAACCAACCAACAAGCCAACAAGCCAACAAACTAACAAACCAACAAGCCAACAAGCCAACAAACCAACAAAGCAACAAGCCAACAAACCAACAAACCAACAAACCAACAAGCCAACAAACCAACAAACAAATAAACCAACAAACCAACAAACCAACAAACCACCAAACCAAAAAACCAACAAACCAACAAACCAACAAGCCAACAAACCAACAAACCAACAAACCAACAAGCCTACAAACCAACAAACAAATAAACCAGCAAACCAACAAACCAACAAACCAACAAACCAACAAGCCAACAAACCGACAAACCAACAAACCAACAAACCAAGTAACCAAAAAGCCAACAAACTAACAAACCAACAAGCCAACAATCCAACAAACCAACAAACCAACAAGCCAACAAACCAACAAACCAACAAGCCAAAAAGCCAACAAACCAACAAACCAACAAACCAACAAGCCAACAAACCAACAAACCAACAAGCCAAAAAACGCACAAACCAACAAACCAACAAACCAACAAGCCAACAAACCAACAAACCAAAAAGCCAACAAGCCAACAAACCAACAAACCAACAAGCCAACAAACCAACAAACCAACAAACCAACAAGCCAACAAACCAACAAACAAATAAACCAACAAACCAACAAACCAACAAACCAACAAACTAACAAACTAACAAACCAACAAGCCAACAAACCAACAAACCAACAAGCCAACAATCCAACAAACCAACAAACCAACAAGCCACCAAGCCAACAAACCAACAAACCAACAAGCCAACAAACCAACATGCCAACAAACCAACAAACTAAGTAACCAACAAGCCAACAAACCAATAAACCAACAAGCCAACAAGCCAACGAACCAACAAACCAACATGCCAACAAACCAACAAACCAACAAGCCAACAAACCAACAAACCAACAAACCAACAAACCAACAAACCAAGTAACCAAAAAGCCAACAATCTAACAAACCAACAAGCCAACAAGCCAACAAACCAACAAACCAACAAAGCAACAAGCCAACAAGCCAACAAACCAACAAACAAACAAGCCAACAAACCAACAAACCAACAAACCAACAAGCCAACAAACCAACAAACAAATGAACCAACAAACCAACAAACCAACAAACCAACAAACCAAAAAACCAACAAACCAACAAACCAACAAACCAACAAACAAACAAGCCAACAAACCAACAAACAAATAAACCAACAAACCAAAAAACCAACAAACCAACAAACCAACAAACCGACAAGCCAACAAGCCAACAAGCCAACAAACCAACAAGCCAACAAGCCAACAAGCCAACAAGCCAACAAACCAACAAACCAACAAGCCAACAAGCCAACAAACCAACAAACCAACAACCAACAAGCCAACAAACCAACAAACTAACAAGCCAACAAACCAACAAACCAACAAAACAACAAACCAACAAGCCAACAAGCCAACAAACCAACAAACCAACAAGCCAACAAGCCAACAAACCAACAAACCAACAAACCAACAAGCCAACAAACCAACAAACCAACAAACCAACAAGCCAACAAACCAACAAACAAATAAACCAACAAACCAACAAACCAACAAACCAACAAACTAACAAACCAACAAGCCAACAAACCAACAAACCAACAAACCACCAAACCAGCAAGCCAAGAAGCCAACAAACCAACAAATCAACAAGCCAACAAACCAACAAACCAACAAACCAACATGCCAACAATTCAACAAACTAAGTAACTAACAAGCCAACAAACCATTAAACCAACAAGCCAACAAGCCAACAAACCAACAAACCAACAAGCCAACAAACCCAAAAACCAACAAACCAACAAGCCACCAAATCAACAAACAAATAAACCAACAAACCAACAAACCAACAAACCAACAAACCACCAAACCAAAAAACCAACAAACCAACAAACAAACAAGCCAACAAACCAACAAACCAACAAACCGACAAGCCAACAAGCCAACAAACCAACAAACAAATAAACCAACAAACCAACAAAC